>JAJKFI010000043.1:8998564-9141426 GCA_029204185.1 Lerista edwardsae | reverse complement strand
ACACACACACACACACACACACACACACACACACACACACACACACAGAGAGAGAGAGAGAGAGAGAGAGAGAGAGACAGATTGTACATATCTCATAAATGACAGAGAGAGCACACAAAATGGAATCTTTATCATTACAGAATAGCAAACACACCTTCCTGATAAATGCACCTTCCTTTAGCTACCTAGAGGGTGCTAGAAATTACTTTGTACGAAGATAATTTGTTTCAAGCCTTCCTGAGCAGAGATGAGTCTTCTACTACAGCAGTCAGATTGCCAGAAGATACTGAACTGACACATGTCATCTCTGGAGACCTGGGTGGACACTTTGAATTCAAGCATGTTTCAGCTTTTAATAATCCCAAAGTGCGAGAACATCTTATTCTCACCATAAGAGAATTTGCCAGGTGTAAAAATCAGGCTGTGCCAGTTAGGAATTCTCCTCTAGACTTCTAAAAGGGGAACTGTCCAATTGCACTGAATTTTTTTTCTACCTTGGGATCATCTAGCAACAGCCTTTAGCCATGAAAGCTACATGAAAATCTCTGTATTCATGGCAGTTGATCTCCAAATTTCCTGCAGATTCAGGAAACCAATTATTCCCTTCCCAGAGTCATCTGGCTGGCCACTGTTGGAAAGGGAAACAGACCTTTGCTCTGATCCTGCAGAGCTGCTCTGATGTTCTTAACTTGCCTCTCATCTTAAATACTTTCCCATGAAATAATATCACCAATTTCAAAAGAACCGGCTTCCAGGTAAAGGTGTTGGGGATTTCAGTCTAAGCCATCTGTGAACAACATGCTATCCCCCACTCACATCTTGAACATCAAACAACAGCTTCCCCCCCAAGAACAAAGACTGCCATGAAAGAATAACTGACAGCTACAAATAATTCAAGGCTATTGCCTGCACAAAGCTCAAATTATCCCCTAGCACTGCTGCTCAGCCAGCTACTCAGATGATAGCTATGGTGTACGCAAAGTGACTAGCAAAAGCCAACACTGAGGAGAGCCAATAGAAACAAACACCAGTTTTCTCTCCCTGCCTCCTTTGGTGTATTTCAACTAGTATTAATGTAGTAGTGGTTAGGTGGTGGACCTAGACCAGCGATGGCGAACCTTTTTGGTCTGCCGTGTCAAAAATGCCAAACTTTTCTCTGCTGGGGTGTCACTTCCCACCCCCAACAAAAGAGAAACAATTACTTACATACGGCTATGCATTATATAAAGAAACAGCAAATCATTACAAAAAAATCAAATCATTACAAAAACAAACTTGGTTGTTATTGGGTCTTCGTGAATGCTGGCGTGTCACCCAAAACATCATGGTGTGTCACCTTTGACACATGTGTGATAGGTTTGCCATCACTGACCAAGAGACCTGAATCCAAGTCTTAACTTAGCCACAATGTTCACTAGGTGAATACATTTAGAACAGTTAAGTTGCCATCTTTCAGCCCAACCTGTCTCATAGGATTGTTGGGGGGATAAAATGGGGAGAAGCCTATATATGGAAGACAAATATAGAAGAGGAGGAAGAGCCACCAAGGATGATCCTACAATAAGAGGATCAGGCAGCCTTTATAGCCAGAAATTACAATCCCATGGTCTCTTCTATTCCCTGCTTTTGATCAACGTTGCAAATAGAATGACAAGCAAGTAGAAAGCCACAGGTCTGGTCACTTCTGCAAAAACAGTGCGGTCAACAAGTTAGGACAGGAATAGAAAGATATGCTTTTATAAAGGTGCCATATGATCAATTCACTGTTACTGATGATTCTCAGTAACATGAAAGAAATCAGCACGAACGCCATCCCACACCAGTGGTGCCACTTTATTCATCTTTCCCTCTCTGGTTTTCCTCAGCATCTAGATGGAACTGCTTCAGGGCTTCACAATCCCAATCCTCTTTCTAGGCCAGGACTAGGCAGATGAGTGCACTTTGTTCCCTTCCTAGCACACTGTTCCACATAATATTGGGAGGACAAGGAGGGGGGCCACCATGCATACAAGAACTCCTGCCTTGACCCCTGCTAACTGGGCAAGAGGCACTTTTTCAAGTGGTGTTCCTCTTATGTTTAGCAAGGGGAGAGTAATCGTCCCTCTTCACCCCTGCGCAGTCTTCCTAGTGGCTGTTGCTAGTGGTCTACCTTTTTTTTTTAGATTGTGAGCTTTTTGGGACAGGGTCAGGGAGCCATTTAAGTTTATTATTATTACTATTTGCCTGTAAACCGCTTTGTGAACTTCATGTTGAAAAGTGGTGTATAAGTACCTGTTGATTGATTGATTTCTTTTGCTCCCAGCCCCACCCTGGACCTACCTATCTGTTCCAGATACCTACCTACCCACCTGTCCATTCCAGCTTCTCATCTGGCCATGAAACCCCTGGAGTTAGCCTTCCTCCCTGATCCACAGAAGGTTATCAGATTGCCTTTACATTCCCTGTTTCGTTTCATTAATCCTGAGTGCCACCACAATGCAAAGTGCAAGCAGAAAAATACCCATTCAATTCATTTTCGTAATCCCAGAAGAAGGACAAAACCACACACACAAAAATCTAGGAAGTTTATAGCATGCAACACAAAACCATAGCATCACAAAACTATTCCCACCCTTAATCTCACTTAAAAAAAAAAGAGATTAACAAGAAAATATTACCTGATTCCAATGAAATATGGAATAATACTCATGGAAGTGACTAAAGATTACTACAGTGAGATACAGCATCCTCAAATGAATCAGAGGCAGGTGGAGTCTAAACTACCCTCTGCTCTCCTGCATTTCTGAGTGTGCAATCCTAACCTGGAGTTAGGCAAGCACAGGTAGGCCAGCAAAACCTGACCAGCACAAGGGTCACTGTAAAGTATGTTTGGACCACTCTTGGAGTCAGAGAGGCCAGCCTAACTCCAGGTTAGGATTGTACCCTAAGTGTTTAACACCTCTAATATTTCGGCGGGGGCTGAAGACCTTTTTATTTCAACAAGCTTTTAATTGTTGACAGGGTGGCTGGCTGGCTGGTTTTTTAGACTCTTTATATTTTAGGATCCACGGGGCTTGTTTTAATTTTAATTATTTTAATGTTGTTTTTAATTATTGTTTTTAACTGTAATTGAGATTTTATTGTATTTTATTGTTGTAAGCTGCCTTGGGGCTTAATTAATTAATTAATTAATTAAAATAAGTGAATGAAAAGGATGAGCATTTATCCACATATAAAATAGAACAAAACACATTTTGCAAGTGTGTGCGTCTCTCTCAGCAGTGTCTGCCATTAAATAAGATTTTCTTGCTTCCTTACAAATTTCCGTAGGAGTAAAATTGATTAGACCAAAAAAAGCTTGTGAGCTGGTCTAGTCGTTTTCAACAATTTACAGGGAAGACAATTGTTCATTAGCAATTGTTCCCTTAATTTGGGGCTTCATTGAGGCTGCATCAGCTGAACAGGATTTGGCCACCTTAATCACCAGCATCGCCAGGCAGAGCAAAGAAATTCCTGTCTAAAAGTCTAGTGTACTGATTCTCAAATGTTTCAGCCTCCAGAGCCCTTTATGCTCTTAAATGGAGTCTTAGAAGCCCCTCTGGCATGTGCAAGGATTTTTAGGGATTTCCAAAGCACTGGTGCATACACGGAGTGGTGCAGCACCAAGCAGATGGCAGCCATTTATGTTGTGACCCTGAAGGAGTCACAGAGAGTCCTTGGCCTTTCAAAAGCACACTTTGAGAAACACTGCCCTAGAGAATATCCCCCAGGGAATGTTGATAGTACTGGACTAAGGCATTGGTTCTCAAACCTTTTAGCACAGAGACCCACTTTATGGAATGACAACCTGTCTGGGACCCACCAGAAGTGATGTCATGGCCGGAAGTACTGTCATTGTGATGCCAGAGCTTGCTGGTTTCCTGATAATGCAGCAATTAATGGAGTTATATCTCAGCCATTTTCCAACAGCAAAGTGGATCAGAAAGGTGGGAAAAAAGCTTATTTACAACCTTGACACAAGCAAAATAAGTCCTGCCCCTTTCCAGCATCTCATCTTCCCTTTTTTTCCAACATGGCTGCTCTAGGTGTTTCCTGACCCACGAAATTGGCTTGCTGATGGGTCCCAACCCACAGTTTGGGAACCACTGGACTAAGGGTTTGACTGGGTATAAGGCAATTTCCAATGTTTTTATGTTCCGATAAATTGTTGTTGATGCACCTAGCCCTCCAATTAGCCCATGCTAAAATGAATGCACAATTCTACCTACCTCAATTTTTAAAAAAGACTGGCTAGAAATCTGAACATCTTTGATGAATCACTCATTTGTCAAGTTCCCACATACAACTCCGTCTGATGGAAAAGGCCAGTAAAGCTTGAAAATCCAAAAGGGAACAAGTCATGCACTTTGGCAAACTGGGATAATAAACAGCCACTTCTGTATTGGAAAATCTACAATGCATCCCTTGCATTAAACATAATTCAATTGTTAGGATTAGAAACTGGCTGCCAGGAATTCTGTGCCTGGTTGTCTGGGTTTGTTTCCAAGTATTCTTCTAAAAACAATAAGTAATCACTACCTGGTACTGAAGTTGCTGAGCGAACCTGTTTACATCGCTCCTTTCCAAGCAGATCAGTCCATGCACTTGTCTATCAGTGCCATTTGTTCAGGGTTACTCTGGGCAATTGGTACCAAGGAAATTCCAGCATGCTGGGAGAAACCTAAGACAACCACCTTAAATATCAACCCACATGAGTAGATCAACTACCAAGTAGAAAAAGGCATAACGTTTAGGGAAATGTAGTTGCATCATCATTACTAGATATGAAAAAGAAGCAGCAATTTATGCAGAGCACAATATCAGCAATTTCACCTACAGACAGAAAACCAACCAGCATATGGGAAGATTAATGGCCATCTATTTCTCATCTACAGGTGTTATCTTAGCCAACAGTGGCTAATTAGCAATCTGGATCCACATAAATAGGCCCCACCCAAGACTAATCACAGGTCAAAAGAGAGGCACTTTTATAAAGTCGAATGACTTGAAAGCAGTGGTTCTCAAACTGTGGGTCCAGAACCCACCAGAAGGTTGTGATTCACTTTTGGGTGGTTCATGAAACTAACAGGGCAGGTAAGGCCATGTACACCAAATGATAAACAAGTTGCTACTTGGGGGGAAGGAGGGAAGCTCTGCTGCCCAATCACCATTGTAGCCCAGCTATGTGCTGTGAGGGTTGGCAGAACTGCCCTTCCGGAGTTCTTTGAAAACTGCTTCCATTGCTATGATCACGCAAACACAACTGATGGGATTTGAGCAGCTGAAGCCATGGGTTGCAAGTGTTTGCAGGATCACAGCCATGGCAGCAGCAGCGGGAGCACTTTTCAAAGAACTATGATAGGGCAGTTCCGCCTCACCTGCCATACCCACACTGCATGTCGCTGTCGTAATCACACCCCTTGGCATTGATAAATCAGATAGCAGTCCAAGTCTAAAAAGTTTGAGAACCAAAAGTATCACAAGTAGCCTCAAGAATTACAGCAAGCTGGACTAGATGGGCCTTTGGCCTGATCCAGCGGGGCTCTTCTTAAAAGTCCTTGAGCAAAGGCTCTTCCTGGCTTCCTAGGACTGTAGCAAGAGTCTACCCTGCCATGAAAGAGCAAGAGGGTTGTTGCATCAACTGGCAGATATGTAATAGTAATATTAAAGTAAAGGTTTCTAAGCCGAAGAGCCGGTGTTTGTCCGAGGACAAGCTTCTGTGGTCATGTGGCCAGCGCGACTATATGCCAAGGCACACAGAACACCGTTACCTTCCCACCTGAGTGGTACCTATTTATCTACTTGCATTTTTACGTGCTTTCAAACTGCTAGGTTGGCAGGAGCCGGGAGCTTGCTCCGTTGCATGACCTTGAACTCCCAACCTTCCGGTCAGCAAGTTCAGGAGCAGCGGTTTAACCCACAGCGCCACCACGTCCCTACAATATAGTATTACTATTAGATAGTAGTATTAAGGGGTTACAAATTGTAAACTCTTTAACATGTGTGCTTTCCATGACTGGAAAGGCTGGAAACGTGTTCTTTTCGTGTTCTTTCCAACATCTTCAGCCTGGAGGGGCTGGATCCCTCCCCCAGCCAAGCTGCTCCAGAGGAGACCTCAGAGGAAAGCTGGCTTAATCTTAAATTGGCCATCACAGCCTTAGAGCTTGAAAGGAAGATGCAACTTTGGCTACATTATAGTAGATGTCTGAACTGATGAGCCCTCCGGATCTCATGGACCACAAGTAAGAGTCAACAAATGGTGGTCCATGGGCCAAATCTGACACAGTCAGAAGTTGCCAACCTGCTTCACCAATCTTGACAGAAGCCAGTTTAGGAGGAATGGGTCTTCGACCCTCACTGTCCTGTCAAAGTGATCGTCAAACTAACCACTGTTCCGTGTCCTAAGACAACTGAACAGATCGCCCAGAAACTGGCAGAAACCACACACAGGAGAAATCCATTAACAGAAAATATTAAGAGGAAAACAAATTCAGAAGCAAGCAAGAAATGACGGCCTGCGGAACAAAATGAGCACCCGCATCAATCAAGGCAAGTTTCCATCACTGACTAATGCAGATATTGCTGAGAGGTAGCTGTGTACACACCTCAGTGAGAATGGATCAGTTTGCATGGATGATCGAGCAAGCACATAGGAAGAATATGGAACAGCAAGCAGCTTAATTGGAGAAGACAGATTTCTGGTAAGGCTGTGAGAAGCCTCTCTAAGTTTCCCTAATGGGTGATCCAGCTGGCAGGACATTCCCAAGAGGTGGTGCCTTGCCAGAAGGGAACAACCAATGACTTCCCTGTCTTGAGGCTGGTGCTTTTTTTATAGCTTTCGTCTGGTAAGCTCATGGAAGATGCTTCTCAGCTCATGCACAGTTTGGGTTCCACAACTAAAGTGGAAGCAATACTGCATGTTTGCTATTTACATCGCTCTATATATTTATTTTTCACATTTTTTTCTACTGCCCTTCCTCCAGGGAGATCAGGATGGTATACATAGGTGCTACCCTCTCTTTTTGTCCTCACAACAACCCTGCAAGGTAGGCGAGACTGAGAGAGTTGAAGGTCACCCAGGAAGCTACATGGCTGGGTGGGGGGTTGAACACACATGAGGCTTCACAAAGCATAATAGGGAACATCCCTGTTCAGAAGAACTTTCAGCAGGAATAACAAGAGGAATGGGAGCATGATGGGGTTAAACAGAGGAAATAGCATTTCATTTCAGTTACACTTCCTAAAGCAGAGTTACAGTAGGACATGAAAATTAGAAAGCTGTGTTCATGGAATAGATGAATTTCTTGGTCATCCTTCATAACTTTTGCCTACAACAGTGGTTCCCAAATTTTGGGTCGGGACCCACCAGTGGGTCGTGAACCAATTTCAGGTGGGTCGCAAAGCACCTAGAGCAGCCATATTGAAAATATGGGAAGATGGGATGCTGGAGAGGGCTGTGTGGTTGTTTTGCTTGTGTCAAGGTTGAAAATAAGGGGTTTTTTTTCCTTTCTGATTCACTTTGCTATTGGAAAATGGCTGAGAAAGAACCCAGCTTCTTGCTGCATTCTCAGGAAAGCAACAGGCTCTGGCATCAAAATGACGGCACTTCCGGACATGACATCATTTCTGGTGGGTCCTGGAGAGACTTGACATTCTAAAAAGTGGGTCCTGGTGCTAAAGAGTTTGGGAATCACTGACCTACAAGATCGCACATCTTAATGTGCAGGGTTCTCAATATCAGCATTAATGTGAGTGCACCTAAAAAGGACTGGGATTTTTTCACTCCAGGATTTTTTCACCCCCTCCTTCTCCCAAAGTCTCTCACAAATCCCCTTCATCCTCTACCTCACAAAGCCTTAACAAAACACTATATTCGCTAATCTTTGGTAACCAAAATACAACATATTTTTCCAAAGGCATATTTTTGCATTAGTAACCAATTTTTTTATAGCACCACCCCACCAAAATTTCAAAAAACCCTTACCTGTAAAATCTGGATTTTCTGTTCCCTGAGCTTGGGGACAGAATAATGCCTGCAGAATTCTAGGCTCTACCTTCTGATTGAAATATATTTTTTTCTGAATGAAAGAAGCTTTAGCGGTTTTCAGAAGGCAGCTCTAGAAAAACCGCAGGATGGCAGAAAGATTAATGGATATGATTAATGAATGAGGAAATGTATTTACTCCATCTAAGCGAGACAAGAGATGATCGAGAGCGTTTTTGTGTACAAAAGAATTTGAAAGACGCCTATAAAAAATGAATAAAATTAAACACAAGGTGTAGCTCAAGCTGTTCAAGTTGATTTGCATACGGAACAAATGCTAGGAACATTTAGATGAGCATCGGGAAATATTTTGCTCCTCAGGCAGCTATTAACAAAACATTATTTTAACAAAAACAATATTTTGCAGCCTTACGCAAATTATTCTGGGGGCTTTTACAAGCGGAGAGCCCAGCACTGGATCTTTAGGGCTCAATCCTGAGCCCCTCAGCATGGGTGGTATGAGCGCACCACCTGCACTGGTGTCGCAAAACATGCTGGAAGGCATGTGCAATGCAGGCAGTAAGCTCTTACCGCCCACGCTGCAGCACCGCTGCCCCCTCACCACCTAGAGGTGGCAATACAGCAGCTGCGAAAGGTAAGGTTACCTCTCGACAGCATTGCGGGGATTCTGGGTGGGGCAAGAGGGAGTTCCTGGGCAGGGGAGAGGCGCAGTGGGGATGGGACCAGTAGCGGGCTTCACTTCCAATCCCAACCTCCATGTAGGACCATGCAGCCCTACACAGAGGCTCTCGCCTCTGCACCGGCTAAATTATGTTTATAGTGAAGGGGACATATGAACTGGGGGCTTTTTGGTTCACCACTCAACAGGGATGTGCCAAAGCCCATATAATAATGATTCTCAAGTCATAAATCGAGTCATGAGCCAGTAACCCTGCAACTCCACTCCACTCACGAGTCACAGTGTGCACCCGTTGTGACTCAACTCTAGAAAAATTTTGAGTCTTCAAGAAACAGTTCATCATTGAGCAAAAACACCCCAAACCCCTAAGCCTTCCTCCTCCCCTAACCCCCCCAGCCCCCACTTACTGGAACCACCTACCAACTTCCCACCACATCTGCTGCTGCTGTTGGCCTTGAGGACAGCTTCCAGATTACCCATGAGGTATTTTGGGGCAATGCAGAAGCAATGGGAGTGGGAAGCAAGTAAGTACGCGCGCGCACACACACACACACACATGCGCACGCACACACGCACGCACGCACGCACACACTAAAGAGGACTCGAGTCATGACTCTTTTCCACTAGCCCCAAGACCAGAGTCAAGTATGAGTCAGTGACATCCATGACTCAAGTTAACATCCACTAGTGATGACTCAGGTGTTCATCCCTGCCACTCTTAGCTGTTGTGCAGTCTAGTTCTCTTACATTTTTGAAAAATAGGATAACAGATGTGATTAAAAATAAACCCTCAAAAAGTCACAAAATTGCTTCAGAGTTCTGATACGCAGCTTAGAATTTGTGCCATTTATCTTTGCAGCCCATCAACCATAATATGCTATTTGAAACCAGCTATTCTCTAGTCCAATACTGAACAGAAGTGCAGATCTTTCAGAAGCTTTTTTTGTCTGCCTTCTCATCCCACATACAATATCAGTTGCATTTGTCCCTCTCACGCCCCACTCCATTCCCATTCCTAAGCATCTTCTGGCCAAAAGCCCTTCTCAATTTGGATAGATTAGTCAAAGTATTGTTGGGAAACCAACATCTAACAAACATTACTAAATATCCTCATGAAGCTGCCTTTGGCTCCAGCCAGCAGATTGTGCCCAAGTTCCAATCCCACCTGGGGCAAAAGACTAGCAATAATCTGTCCATTATCTCATATAATGTCTCTACCCACCAGAAAAGCGTCATTTGGCTTTTCTTCCCCAAACTAACATTTGCCCCAACATCTAGTTAAAAAATGCCACCATTCCATAAGGCTGGACTGATGTGGACCAGACCTCACATTAGAGTTAGACCAGTGTTAGACCAGTGCTTCCCAGTGCTACATAGCAGGGGCTATGAAAGCAACATGATCGCAGGATCGTGCTGCTGCCAGGGGGAGGAAGTGCCAGCCTCCAGGGGTGGTCTGCTGCTTACCCCGAGACGGAAAGGATGACCGCTGGAAGGTCAATCACAGGAGTTTAGAGGTAATAGATGACAGTCAAATTCCTCCCATTTCACGCTGGATCCCCCTGAACCACTGTATCAATGCAGGTTGGGAGCAGGCTGGAGCCTGCAATGGACAAGAGTATGTTTGTCCCCTTACCCCAGGGTAGGTGCCAGCCGCCCTGATGGGCCTGCTCCAATCTGCACCTGCTGTTTAACAGGAGCAAGTCCAAGCACGCCGCTGTGGTGCAAATCGGGGCCACACGGCTGGGGGACGGGGGTGTTGAATGTGGCTCAACAGCCGAATCCAAATTCCTACCACCCCCGCAGGCCACCCAGCCTGCTGGAACATCCTCCCCCTGTTCCGTTCCACCCCTTCCTGCCTTCTCCCCGCCCCAGAAAAATCCCTGCATTGGCTGAACCAGAGGCAGATCTAAGGGAGGGCAAATCTGTAAGTTTTGCAAGAAGCCTTACCTTGCAGTGGAAATCACTCCTCTCCTGCACCGTTTTAGCCAATCCTCACAGGGATCCTCACAATCCTCAACATCTTGGTGTTGCTTACTGGCTTCAGCAGCAAGGGAGAGGAGGGATTTACATGACAGGGTAAGGCTCCTTGCAACACTTAGAGCTTTGCCCTCCCTGTAGATCCACCTCTGGGCTGAACTCAGTCAGCTCAGGGGTGGCTTACCAACCGTTGTCTTCTGTGCTGCTGTGTCAACGCAAGTGCTTGCACTGGCACAACGCGCCTTGCACTAATGTAAAAACTAATGTGTTTACGGCACATTTGCGACAGCACTCTGCTTGTATTGGTCAAAGGGACAGTTTGGATTTGCGCTGCCCAAGGGATGCTTTTGTCTGCCTTGCTCTCTATGCTGTGGGTCTAGGCTAGAGCAGCACCTCTGAACAGAAGCTACAGTTGCAAGAGGGGACTGGCTGAAAGAATGGGAAATTATGTTCTGTCAAAACTGTTAAGCAAACATGCTGTGATAGATCTAATTCCCAAGGGCAAGAACAATGGAAAACAAGTACTAGGTATTGGAGGAAGTTATACAAAGTTAGGTAGTTCTGCAATACCAGTTAACTATTCTAGGAGAAGCACAGATCCTGTGTCAGAAGTTGTCATCTTGTCATGTCTTGTCTTGCCATCAGCCAAGTTTGGCACATAGATGAGGCCTCCATCTAAGGAGGCTTAAAGCAATGTCACTCAGCACATTGATTCACTCGTGCTAGACTCCCACAATAAAAGGATAACATTTTCCTGAAACCTTCCGACGTTCGAAGTACCTGAAAACCTTTATTGCCAATTTATGTAATAAAACTGCAACATAAATCACTGTCAATATTTTTTATTTTATTTTTTTGGCCACCTGCAATAAGTTAGCTCATGCCTGGAAAACTCAAACTCTATGATTGCTGTTACAACTACAGTATAATGACCTTGCAGGCAAAAGATAATTGGGCCTCTCGTTTGGACAAGTTATAATGTGCAGATGCAATGATGGATAAACAATTCACTTGTTTCAGCAGACAAGCTGAAAGGCTGATTCCAAGGAATGAGACCCTGGTAGTGGTCTCCAGAAGGCAACATTCTGATAACTTCGGTTATTTTCAAATACTTTTGAAAATAGTAAATATTTTTACCAGCATCCTGAGGCCTCCCAACCAGAATCTAGGCGCAAAACAATATCTTATGTAGCAAGGGAAGGAAAACCAAAACGAACAGGGTTCAGGCAGCCGATCACATGCTCAACCCTGGGATTTGTTCCAGGGGCGTAGCTAAGGAAGCATAATTGCAGGGGGGGGGCAATTGCACCAGGTGACAAGCTTTAGGTGGGCAACAAGCCAAGATGGACACTAGTGGCCAAAACTATAAAAACCTTGGTAAGTAGAAATAATACCATCGTGTTACAAATCATTGGAAAGGTAATTTAATGCAGAATGCAATGAAACAACCCCCCATTGGAATATCTGTACTCCATCAAAAGTTATGGCCAATTAACCAGACAACTTTTACTTAATTAAATTTCATTTTGTCATGGAGGGGAGACGCTACAGGTTCTTCCTTCACCACAGGTAAAAAAGGCTTCCCACGACCGGATGGTCTAGTCGTGACCGACTGTAGGGGGTAGTGCTCATCTCCATTTCAAAGCCTGTAGAGCCGGAGTTTTTGTCCGATCATGTGGCCAGCATGACTCTACGCCGTAGCACACGGAACGCCGTTACCTTCCCACCGAAGTGGTCCCTATTTATCTACTTGCATTTTTTAGGTGCTTTCGAACTGCTAGGTTGGCAGGAGCTGGGACAAGCAATGGGAGCTCACTCGGTCACGCAGTCTCGAACTCCCAACCTTGCGGTTGAAAGCCCAGCAACAGTGGATTAACTTGCTGCGCCACCACGTCCCTCACCACAGGTAGCAGATGCCTTAGCTATGCCACCTACAGCACATTCCTAACCTGGAGTTAGGCTGGCATACTTAGGCCAGCAAAGTTTGGCTGGCACAAGGGCCACACTGTAAAGTGCTTTTGGATCTCTCAGAGTCAGAGAGGATGGCGCACATCTGATGGCGCACGAGAGTGATCCAAACATATCTTACGGTGTTCCTTGTGCCAGTCAAACTTTGCTGGCCTAACTGTGCTGGCCTAACTCCAGGTTAGGATTGCTCCCTTATTCTCAACTAGCTTTTTGTTACCCGGCGTTGCCCGGGTAACAAAATGATCTTCCACAGTTTATGAGTTTTGCACCTCTTCTCGCCCCCCCCATGTCGATGGGGGCCGAACCCGGACTCCAACCACGTCGGGAGCGTCACCAGTCGCCAACTATGGACTCGATGCCAATTTTGCCCGTTTTCGGCCATCTTCACTTCAGGCCCCCTATGCACCCCCACCCCCGGGGGCGCTAGGGTGGCCTGACCTTGGAGTGTCTGTCGCTAGGCCGCTAAGCACGCGCATGCTGAGTTTGGTGCGTGTCGCTCCAGGCGTTCCAGCAGGGCATGGCGGACGTTGTGTCTCGCACCTCTTCTCGCACCCCACGCTGAGGGGGGGCGAACCGGACTCCGACGGTGTCAGGAGCATCGCCGCTCGTCCCGGCAACCCCAGAAACTGGAGTTGACGTCGATTTAGGCCATTTTCAACCATTTTCATGTGGGGACCCCCGTGTACCCCCACCCCCAGGGGCGCTAGGGGGGTCTGACCCCTGCAGTGTTTGTCGTCAGGCCGCAAGGTGTATGCGTGCCAAGTTTCGTGTTGATCGGTCCAGGTGTTCCAGCGGGGCATGGCGGACATTTTGTTTCGCACCCCTTCTTGCACCCCACGCAAAGGGGGGGCCGAACCCAGACTCCAACGGCATTGGGAGCATCGCCACTCATCCCGGTGACCCCGGAACCTATGGATTCAACACCGATTTTGGCCATTTTTGACCATTTTCACGTGGGGACCCCTGCATACCCCCACCCCCGGGGGTGCAACAGGGGCCCGACCCCCGCAGTGTTTGTGGCCAGCCTGCTAGGCTTCCGCATGCCGGGTTTGGTGCCGATCGCTCCAGGCGTTACAGCAGGGCATGGCGGACGTAGTGTTTTGCACCCCTTCTTGCCCCCCACATCGAGGGGGGGCCAAACCCAGACTCCAACGGCGTCGGGAGCGTCGCCACTCATTTCGGCGACCCCGGAAACTGTGGATTCGACGCCGATATTGGCCGTTTTTGAGCGTTTTCACGCGGGGACCCCCGCGTACCCCCACCCCCGGGGGCTCTAGGGGGCCCGACCCCCGCAGTGTTTGTGGCCAGGCCGCTAGGCTTCCACATGCCGCGTTTGGCGCCAATCGGTCCGGGAGTTCCAGCGGGGCATGGCGGACATTTTCTTTCGCACCCCTTCTTGCCCCCCACATCAAGGGGGGGCTGATCCCGGACTCCATCGGCATTGGGAACGGCACCGCTCATCTCGGCGACCCCGGAAACTGTGGATTTGATGCCGATATTGGCCAGTTTTGACCGTTTTCACGCGGGGACCCCCACGTACCCCCACCCCCAGGGGTGCTAGGGGCCCCCGACTCCTGCAGTGTTTGTCGCCAGGCCGCTAGGCTTCCGCATGCCGAGTTTGGCGCCAATCGGTCCAGGCGTCACAGCAGGGCATGGCGGACGTTTTGTTTCGCACCCCTTCTTGCCCCCCACGTCGAGGGGGGGCTGAACCCGGACTCTTATGGCGTCGGGAGCGTCGTCACTCATCTCGGCGACCCCGGAAACTGTGGATTTGACGCCGATTTTGGCCGTTTTTACCGTTTTCAAGCGGGGAACCCCGCATACCCCCACCCCCAGGGGCGCTAGGGGCCCCCGGCCCCCGCAGTGTTTGTTGCCAGGCCGCAAGGTGTATGCGTGCCGAGTTTCGTGCCGATCGCTCCAGGCGTTGCGGAGCCTATGCGAGACATACACACACACACACACACACACACACACACACACACACACACACACACCCAGGCTCTTCTTTATATATATAGATAGCAGAGTTGAGGCCTCTAACCCCAAAATGCACTTGTGGATCCTGTGTCCTATGTACTTATTTTATTCAGTAGCCTAATATTTACTTTTGTCAAGGTGGGGGGGATGCTTGCATTCTATATGTATTGCTGCTAATGTTCCATAATCAGAAATTAGAAATACTCTGCTGATCTACTGCAAATCGTACATTCAGATCTATTGTCTGCCCATAACTGCTGTTTTCAAGCATAAATGATACCAGGAACATTTACATGTTTAACTTCTAGTGTGCTTCCAAATACATACGTTTTTCTCAATGCAGGTGTGCCCCAGTATCCATTGATTCGGTATCCACGGTTTCAATTATCCATAGATAATTATGCCTATTCAAAAGATAGGGGAACATTAAACAAAGCTCTTTTTTTAACCTTGTTGCAGCAAAACCATTGATGTTCCCCAATCTTTAAAAAGGCACCCCCAGTATCCACGGTTTCAGGTATCCACTGTGGGGTCCGGAACAGAACCCCAGTGGATACTGGGGCATGCCTGTACATGTCTTTTGGTTTAAGGTATACAGCTGGGGATATGTCATTCTGAACAGTTCACTATAAATCCTAACTGCAGCCTGCCACACAGCTTTTCCCATTAATCAATTCTGTCAGAGAAGAAGAGGAAGGAAATCTGGAGCCTTTGGCCTAGTCGCAAAGAATGAAGCCATTGCAGTCGCCCCCCCCCGCCCCGAATGGCTATGTAAATCCTCCCCTGTCATAATACTATAGATGTGATACATACTTTGGAAATGAAAGCAACACTCTTGCCAAAGTAACTTAACTGACTGAGGGCACAATCCTAATCAACGTTCCAAGGTAAGGGCAATGGAGCTCTATGATAAGGGAACAAACATTCCCTTACCTTGAGGAGGTCTCTGTGACTACTACTCCACTGCAGGATGCAGCACATGCCCCATTGGCAGAGCTATGTCAGTGCTTGAAAGTTGGTTAGTATTGAACCCTGAGTTTCCTATACCTTTTACTGAGGGGAAGGAATGATAAATATTCATTTGCTTCACGTGGCCTATGTTTGGCCTATACTATGTATATACAATTGGAATCACTGAGTTCCTCTTGCTCCCTTTCATTACTCATCTATTTTTCTTTAAAGCAGCATAAGGCTGCACAGGAAAGAGGCTTCCCTGAGACATTGCAGGAAGACCAGATGTTTAATTTGCTGCTAATTTGCTGTCTTTGACTGGGCCCAGCTTAGCCAACACCTCCTATTTAACCCTGCTGGGCGAGTTAGGCACCAGACATAGAGGCAAGTCCACGAGGCAGGTAGGGATCTCTAGCTGGTCATTAATACCCTATATCATTAAGCCTAGGCTTCTTGATGTCAAGAATAGGGATGCTTAAGTACATTCTAGCTTGAGATGTCCTTGGTTTAAGGACACATCACACACACTGATGACAATGAAATTACATAAAATAAAATAATATTCCATCAGAACAACCCCCTCAAAGGGGTTTGCAAAAGTTAAACAACTTGGACCAAAATCCCCTAAAACCACACCCGATATCAGCTGGGAGTAACATCATTGGTCAAAAGCCTAGCAAAAAGACTTTTGCCCAACCACTAGAGCAAACTGGATCTCAGTGAAAATGGTTCTCCATTAAGTTACGGTGGCACAAAACAAATTTACACATAAGCCCTGTTGGCTTTCAGAGGAGGCAAGTGAACAATCCAGCAGCACTTTTCTTGGTTGACGTACAAAGAGGGAGAATCGATCATGACTGGGGGAACAATCCTAACCTGGAGTTAGGCCAGCACAGTTAGGCCAGCAAAGTTTAGCCGGCACCAGGGACACCATAAAGGACCATTCTCGGAGTCTGAGAGGGCAGCACACAGATGTGAGCCATCCTCCCTGACTTTGAGGGTGGTCCAAATGCACTTGAAGGTGTTCCTTTGAGCTAGCCAAACTATGCTGGCCTAACTGTGCCAGCTTAACTCCAGGTTAGGATTGCACTCTGGGAAACACAAATCATCACTGAAGTGTAAACAGCAGAGGTAGTGTGACCAACACCACTGCCAGTTCCCATTAACACTAGCATACAGCAAAGCAGTAAAAAAAATCTCTGAGATTGAACATTGAATATTGGCGAAAGGCACAGAACCACCCTAGACATAATGCAGCAAAAAAAGGAGGGGGACCCCTCACTCACAAACACCCAGAGAAAGCTGGTACCACAGGCACCAGCCATGTCCACCCAAGGTCAGTTTCCCAATAAAGAAACCCTGTTAGCCATAAACCAACAGAATAAAGAGTTTTAAGATGAGCAGAGGAGAATACTGGTCATCTTTATGCCTAGGTTTTAGCACAAGCCTTTCCATGTGTCTAGTGAGTGTCAGGAAGGATAGAACGCGAGTCTCCCCTCTGCCTGCACCCAAGTGCAATGTTTATTTTCCCTGGAACTTGTTCCGGGGCTGGAAAGAACCTGAAGATCATCTAATCCAGTGGTTCCCAAACTGTGGGACAGGACACATCAGTGGGTCGCGAGCCAATATCAGGTGGGTCGCAAAGCACCTAGAGCAGCTACATTGAAAGAATGGGAAGACAGGATGTTGGAAAGGGGGAGGACTGTGTGATTGTTTTGCTTGTGTCAAGGTTGTAAATATGTGGGGGTGGATGGGTTCCAATTCACTTTGCTATTGGAAAATAGTTGACTATTTGCTGCGTTCCCAGGAAAACAGCAGGCTCTGGGGTCACAACGACAGCACTACCAGCCATATCACCACTGTTGGTGGGTCCCTGACAGACTGTCATTCTAAAAAGTGTGTCCCGGTGCAAAAAGTTTGAGAACCACTGATCTAATTCCACTGCTCCTTAAAACAGGTATCACACATTATCTTATTATACAGCCTTAAAACAGGTAAAACACATTAACTCACTATAGAGAAGTCAATAGTTCAACTCCTGTCACAGCAACAATCAAGACCAAAGTCTTGGACAAAGATGGCTGGATTTCTGAATAGCCTGGATTTTGGCTGTCCGGATAAGGGATCATCTACCTGTACTATAAAACCACAATGTACAAAAAATTAAGAGTGAAAAAGATCCCCAGTACAGGAAAAAAAAGAAAACAAATATACTGTACAAACAAATATTTTGCCCTTATTCATCAAAACCCACCAAATGTCATCATGGTACACAGGGCCGGCTTTAAGCCAATGTGACCAATGTCGTCACATCGGGGCCTGAGCTTCAGGGGCCCCCGCACTAGCAGGGTGAGCATATTGCCTGCAGCTGTATCAGGGATCTCTATGGGCTGTAAGTTAGTGGGGCGAGCAGAGCAGCTTTACCTTGGTCTCTCCCACCTGCCTCTGCCTCTGAACAGCCCAAATGGGCCACCTGGAAGCAGTTGGCGCTGATGTTATGATATCACCACCAACTACTTCCACGTGCCATGCTTTGTGCATGGCACGAACAGAGCTCTTCTTGGTGAGTGGGGGCCCCCGCAGGGAGGGTTGCAGGCCCCGCAGGAATGCCCCACATTGAGCCCCGCCACTGCTAGAGCAGGCCCTGATGGTACAGCATACAATAGTGTAATCCATGGAAGTTCATGCTGAAATAGTGCTGTTAATCGTGAAGATGCCACAAGACACTTTGTTGTCTTTGCTGCTGCAGATAAACAAACAAACACACAAACAAACAAACAGGGCCACCAGCACAAGATTTTAAGTTGACCAGGCACATATATTTTCAATAAAGGCTAGAAACTTGGAAGGGGGGAACAGGTTTTTTAAAAAAAATTATTCTAGAAGCTGTCCACACCACTGAGGTTTTTCAGTGCTTCTCTAGAATCTTAGTATCTGGAATCTAGAGTCTGACTATAGTGTGAAAGTAAGAAGCAGAGAAGAAAGGCATCATGAAGATGGTTACTGAGGTGTCTGGAAATCCCTGAAAGTGTTCAAGAAGAATGGGTAGCCATTATGGTCCATTCAGAAAAGAAATCTGAAAAATCACAGGACAGCTATACCTTTATGGCAATACCCATTTACTTTGGCAATGCAATCCTACACATGTTTACGGGAAAGTAAGCTTATCCCTTGCATAGGATTGCAGCCTTTTGACCTTTTAGTTAGCACTAATGACATTACTCTTGTTGCCTTAAGTGGGTTTTCACAAGTTAGAAATATTTTAGTCTGGAGCATGCCAACAGTCAATGCTAATATGACATAAGAAGAGGTCTTAAATCAAACATACAATCGAGTAAATAAAATGTTTAGATTTACAATAAATGCACAAAAAAAAAAAAAAACTCTACTGAAAACAGTTGAGAGGAACTGCCTTGGTGGCAGACCTTGGCTAAGCTGCATGATTTTTGAAATATGGGCTTTCCAATAAAATGTGACATATTTGGCACCTACTTCAGGGCGAGTCAACTGGTCATCTTTGACTGCCTTTGCTCCAATTGGACACTAAAAGCTAAACTCTCTCTTTGCTACTGAAAGCTGAATGCACAGCTGAAGCTTGCACACTACACCTTCGCTCCCTGCGGACAATTATAAGGCATCTGCTTGCCGGCATTTCTAACAATATCGGAAGCAGCCACTGATAAATGCATCCTTCACAAGGCTTTCCTTGGACTGCCCAGAAGCTACAGCTGGCTCGGAATACCTATTGATGAGGATGGGCCTCTGAGACCACCGTGGGCTCCCTTTGGGGCATATTTCCAACTTCTGGTCACTTGATCCATTAAGAGCACAATCCTAATCTGGAGTTAGGCTGGCACAGTTAGGCCAGCAAAGTTTGGCCAGCAAAAGGGGCACTGTAAAATACGTTTGGACTACTCTCAGAGTCAGAGAGGCCAGCACACAGATGTTCACCATCCTCCCTGACTCCAAAAGTGGTCCAAAAACGCTTTATGGCTGCCTTTGTGATGGCAAAACTTTGCTGGCCTAACTGTGCCGGCCTAACTTCAGGTTAGGATTGTGCCCTAAATTCTGTAGTGCCCGAATGAGATTGCTGTATGCCCTGGGACAAGCGTGGTTCTGGGCCACCCCCATTCTCATAGCCACCATTGCCACAAAGGCCTCAGGGGCTCACCAGGCAAGCTCTCCGATGGCTGTGGGTCTTCAGTCCATGCCTCCACTCGGTCATCCCATGCAGCCTCCCTTATAGCAAGTGAACAGGATCCAACAATCTTTAGAGATCATTCCTTTCCCCCATACACCAGTGGTTCCCAAATGTTATTGACTGGTGCTTCCCTTGACCTGCTGGGCCATTGGTCACTGCTCCCTATTAGGGCTACAGTCCTATACATTCTATAGGGCGACAGGTTTTTCACGAGGATTCTGCAGTTCCCTGGGAAGCCATAGCTCACCACTACCATATACCATCTCTGCTGCAACCAGCAGTATACTGTACTTTGGTCGAATAGCAAGGGCACACAGGCGCTCTGTCATTGGCTGGTCACAGCTATATAATATCATGCATGAAACAGACAAGAGTCACAGGCTTGATCTACAGATGCATGAGAATGAAAAGGGAAAATGGACCATTCTATTTCAGAGGTAGGGGAACACAAATTTGGAATGTAACAACAAACACACACTTGCCCATCAAAATCTCTCACATGGGGGAGAAACCCAACCCAATCCCTGCACGCTAGTTTTCTACTCACAGAAAGTGTTTATGTGGGGAAAGAATTCAACAAGGCACCCCCTCCCCAGCTGAAGTGGTTCAATCCAGCCTGCCACCTCAGGGTTCTATGTGGGAGTGGGAAGCCCTCAGGGAATCTGCACTAGGTGGTTTTCCTGAATGTGTGAATCAGGTTTCAGCACAAGTGTAATGATGAATCAGCCCTAAGACCTTTCTGTTCGAACTGCATTATTGTCGTTTTTGCTATCATCTCTGCTTGCTTTTAAATCAGTTGCTCACTCGCAGCTCCCAGAAAAGGGTGGAATACAAATGTGAGTAATGATTTCATACAGTTTTATGAGGGAAATATAAGATAATGACTGCAATACACTTTGTATTGTATTCGCAGAAGTGCTTTAATGAGACTTTATAACAACAGACACAGGAAATGTAGTTATGATTGCTCCTACTTAGAAGTAAAGTAAAATACTTGGAAGCACTCTCTCTCCTTTCTTATCCTCCCCCAGTTAGATTCTGACACTTTCCTTCAAGAGGCTCAGAGGAAGACCAGAACAGAGCAGTCAATCAAGCCTGGGCACTACAGCATCCTGCTCCACACTTCAAACAGCATCTCATTTCAAAAAAAAAAAAAAAGACTCACATTTTGCATAACTACAGGGCAATGCCTTGACTGTAGCCAAGCAGAGGAAAATCCAGAGGGAAGCCACTGAAAGCCCTACAAGAGAATGACAGCAGGAAAACAACAAAATCTAAATTTGCTGCCTCTCCTGAATCATGGAAACTCTGCAACGCGATAACAGCCAAGCTGATTGTGTGATGGAATAAACTGCCCTCATGTACCACAGTATACCAGGATTAACGTATAGACTTATCCTGCTACATGTAGGAGAGCTGAACTAGATTATCTGAGGGTTGTATGTGTGGCTTTAAAAACAACAACCACATATATCACCTGAGGGTCAAGGGTGTAATGTAATGAATTTGCTGAATTCTCCCCACCCCCCCAGCATGCACTTGTGCTTCCTCCCAACTCTCACTTCCATCCAGAATTAACCATCTGCATTTAGCAGAAAGCAACCAAACCACTCCAATTGGTTTTTTATATTTAAAAATGTATTATTTTAAAAGAATAATGGCATACAAGCAGCCCAGACATTATTCAGGGTGCAATCCTAACCTAGAGTTAGGCCAGCATAGTCAGGCCAGCAAAGTTTGACCAGCACAAGGGCTACCATAAAGCGTGTTTGGACCTCTCTCGGAATAGATGGCGTACATGTGTGTGCTAGCCTCTGACTCCAAGAATAGTCCAAACATACTTTACAGTGGCCCTTGAGCTGGCCAAACATTGCTGGCCTAACTGTGCTGGCCTAATTCCAGGTTAGGATTGCGCTCTTAATTGAACAAAAGTTGATTATTATTTTTCTCCATTTAAATTCCAAGGCTTCCCAGTTGCCTGGTCCAACCCTGTCCAGGCTCACTGTAACATCACAGCAGCCTAAGGAATGCACAGAGGCTGCAATGCCTTTGCCTGCCCAGTATCTGAACCAACCAATCCAGCAGCTGCTGCTGGATAACACTTACAGGATGTGAAAGTGGAAGGAAAATATTACATAGGAGTCACTACATGCAGAGGATTGTCTTGGGAACAAGAGTCATGCCACATCAGAAATGCAGAGTGCTCAAAGTGGGGAATCTCAGGTTGGAAAATGCCAGGATCCTGTCATCAAGAGAGGGGCTGAAGTGTATAAACAAGTCTATCCAAGACCAGAATGGGAACGCAAACAGTAGAATAGGAGACATCGTGAATGCTGGACACTTGATGCCACATACAGTATGGGGAATTTGGAATTGGCAAAGACAGGGATTTCAGTAAGCATTTTAGCTTTTTAACCTTCTGCTCAAAGTTCCTAGTCCTCAAGGTCATGAAGACACAGACGCCAAAGAGTTCTTCATATGCTAGGAAAGGTTGAATAAAAGTGCCTGGGGATCAGATCTACAAGCTCTTTCTACAACCTACACATTCAAATGGCCTTGAGAACAAACCCTGCTGAGATCAAGCTGTGTATGCTTGTCAGCATGCTCCATGCCCCTGATTTTCACAGACTCCCAAACTACATGTATGAAACCATGGCCCCAACTGTACACAAGACCAACTGACCAGGTTGGGATGATATCCATTCTCTACACAACTCTGAAAAGAGCTACAGAGAGCATCTGCAAGAAATTGTGTCCAGGGGAAGGGACAGATCCCTTGAATGATTGCCCCCCTTCCTGCTTTCAAGTCATATCCCCTTCCTCTGCATAATGACTGTCCCCAAGCTTTAACTCATTGCTCCTCTGCCATTTTCTTCCAAAATTCCTTCTCAAACTTGAGATAACCTTAAGCGGGTTATTGCTAAATGTTTCAAAATGTCAAGTTTTCCCTTATGTGAAAAGGTGCAACTGCTCATATTGTAACCAAGTATAATTGAATTTTAACCAAGTATAATTGAATTACATCTTTATACTACAACTTGGATTAAAGTCCCCCTCTATTCCTCCCACCAACTTTTCCATCTGCATTGGAGCACCCCTGCCCTCACGTGTCCACAAGGGGGCAATCACCCTCAACATAACACACCATCACACTCCCCTACCTGATTTTTTCCCCACCCTGACCATAGGGGGGAGGGGGGGGAGAGAAGGAACTATAGAATGCAAATAGCAAGAAGTGTCAACAAATAACTGTTATGTATTCACTAGGTATACACAAGAATAGGACTAATTCAGAAAACCTGCAAGCCTCCGACACACACACACACACACACACACACACACACACACACACACACACGAAAAGAAAAGAAAAGAAAAGAAAAGAAAAGAAAAGAAAAGAACGTCTGGCCATTATTTGTTGCAGGGCTCAAACTCTGAACAGGATTTAAATACTGGGGTGAGCCCCGGAACAACAGAGGCAAGAGTAGCTCTGATCATGTGCAGAGTGCCCCTTCCGTCCCCACCTTTCACACACACACACACACAGATCGCTTACGGAGATCGGGAGCGAGTCAGCTCGCCTCCCACCTGCGGCCCTTGCCTTGCGTTCGCTGAACGTGAGGAACGGGCTTCAGTACCCACGACCAGCCTCCACGCATGTGAGGTTTTCTGGTGAGAAAAACGTGCCTTCAAAGCAATCATGAGCCCGTGTGCCTCTCTTAATTAACCTTTTCCTACAAACTTCAGAAATAGAATTTTAGGAGTTTTCTCCACAGCGGAGGGAAAGAGATGAGCCGGTAAGAATATACCCCGAAGACAGGGGATAAAAAGGGGGCGTCTGGGAGACGATCTCGGAGCTACACTTTTGGAGCCTCTCGGCAGTAAACGGGAGCTGCTGCCGGTTTGCCCCAGCTGCCATCAATCCCCAGAGGCTCTCAGGAGGCGCCTTCTTCGCCGGCTCCATTTACACCTGTCTAGCCCAGAAAGTGATCGGACTGGCGAGGCGAGGCGAGACGCGCCCGCGCGCACCCGAGCGCCCACTCGCCTCTCCGTACCGCCGCAGCTGCCCTGTCACTCACCGAATGCAACTCACCCGCACAGATCCGCCGCTGGCGCCAGCTCCCCAAACCTGCCGCCGCCAGTCCTATGCCCAGAGCACCGTCTGGGGGCTGTTCCAGCCGTAAGACCAGTAGGAGAGCACTAGGATCGGCAGCTCCGTCCAGCTGCCTGCCCCCGGGGAGGAAACAGCTCCTTTGCAGACTCCGGGAGCGGCTGGCTGGCAGGCAGGCTGACGCTCGGTGGAAGGAAGCCGGCGCTGATTGTACGGCTGCAGGTCGAGTCCGCGTAGGCCCCGCCCAGCTCTTCCTGGCAGGCGGAGCTACGCAGAGAGCGGGAGGAGGCCGAGAGATGCTGAGATGCTAATGGGAAGGCGATGATGATGGGCTGCCTTCGAAGAAGGTAGGGGCTGGGGCCGCGGGGTGGGATGGCTATGTTTGGGGCGGAAGGAAATGGCGAGACAGGGGCCAAGGCGCAGTGGAGGCAGACGACGCGACGCCGGCCTTCCCCCGCTCCCTTCTCCAAGACATCTCTCGCCCCTACGCGCAGAAAGTGAAGCTGCAATCCGGTGCCCGTTTCCTCAGGAGGAAGCTGCCACTGCACTCCATGGGAGCTGACTCCCGAGTAAACGTACAGAGAGGATCGCGCGGCAGTACATCGAAATGGAATGGATACATGTCACGTGTCGCTCCACGCCTTTTCAATCCGTAAAACAGTGATCCGTGTTTGTTTCAAGTCGTGCAGTGCAGAATTATCTGGAGATGGTGATCGGAACCCTCCGGGAGTGGTGAGCTGCGCTGCGCTCCTGGCACACAGAAGCAAGACGAGTCTCTGGCCGCTGCTGAGTAAGCTGTTCGGAACCTAAGAAGAGCCACTGCTGGCAGAAGGGCCTAGAAAGAGTGGACGGTTGTCTTGTGTGCGCTCCAGGAAAGTGGGAGTGGAAGACTTGAGATAGCAGCAGGCCAAAGGAAGCAGAGAGGATTTCAAATGATGGCTCGGCATTGAGAGAGAATGGGGCCCAGAGGAATTCGGGAAGGAGGGGATGGGTAAAAGGAGGAGCAATAGCGTCCCTATGGGGGAATCACTTCTTTCCCTGCTGGCATAACCAGTAAGCCTCGCCAGTAAGCAACATGTTGCTTTTCTGGTTACATTGGCTACAGTGGTGATATACATGGCAAGGTAAGGCTCCTGGCAAAACTTAGTGCTCTGCCTCTCCATAGGGACACTACTGAGGAGGAGTTTGAAAACTGGACCAGTGTATAAGCAGAGAGGCTGGAATCCAATATTGATAGGAAAAGCAGACTTCTAGAAAGAGTGTAAAGCACATGGTAAAATCGACTGCTTCCAAATATAGGGCCCAGTCTGGTGGGATGTTCTCCTGCACAAGCCCTATTGAAAAATCGCGTAGGAAAATGCCTCACCAGTGCAGTGATTCTCAACCTTCTTCATCTCATGGCACCCTGACGAGGTGCTAAAATTGTTAAGGCACACCATCAGTGTTTTGTTTTGTTTCTTTACAATTGGCAAGGCACATTGTGCTATTGGTGGTGGTGGGGATCCCATCCTCCAGTGGCCCTGCTAATAAATGGCCCTCCCACAAATTCCCGTTCCACACCTGCAGACCATTTGCAATACACCAATGTGCTGTGGCAGGCTGGTTAAAAATGCATATTGTAGTGAGTGGAACTTCAGCTCTGAACAGGAGAGAGTCATCACTGGCAATCCATACATTCAAGATTTCTGCTGATGGTTGTGCCAATTGCTGCTTGTCCCAGTAACATGAGTGGGATCACCTAGACAGCGCCAGCACCACAGAGGTAGTTCAAAATGTCTACAAACGGAACCACCTATGCACACTTTCCTGGGAATAAGCCCCATTGAGCACAGTGGGGCTTACTTCTGAGTAGACATGCCTAGAATTGTGCTGCATGACTAGTTATTCCCGTTTACCTGGCCTGAGGTAACCAATTCTAACCAATTCTTGTTTTAAAAAATGCAAGTAATCCTGTTTAAGCATCTTCTTTGTTTTGGTCATAGCAAGTTCCTGTTTTCATATAGTCTGCCAAAGAACCAAAGGTCCAGTGGAATGCAAACTGCAAATTTAAATTGCAAATAAATAAAACTGAACTCTGCTCCCATGAAATACACTGCAGTTGGGCCTCCTTGTCCATGGGTTCGGCATCTGTGGATTTCACCCAATGAGGGTCCCGGACCTCCTGGATGTGACTGGGTCTTCTGGATGCTTCTGGGGGTGTTCTGAGGTGTGGAGTGGCCATGTGGCCTCCCCAGGGCCTCAGAAAGCCTCCCAATGGTGTCTGGAAGTATTTATGGTCACATCTGGGAGGTCCTTGATACCCTCCCAAGAATTCTACCTGCTGTGGATATTGGTATCTGCAGGGGGGTGGGAATTGGTTCCCCCCGGATACCAACCAACTGTATATCAAGTGACATCTTGTCCAGAGGCCTTTCCAATAAAAATAGACAAGTGGGTGGGACATTTTTATCATTTTATCTGCAAGGGTTCCATTCCCAGTACCCTCGTGGATAAAAAAAATCTGCAGTAATTAAAACCAACAATTTTTGCCCACCAAACTGGAGCGTCGCTCCGGTTGGGTCTAGAGGGCTTTCTGAGGCCTGCTGGGGTTGGTCACCTCAGCAGGCCTCAGAAAGGCCATTTTGGCAAAAAAAAAAAAAAAATTAAATTCCAGTTTTTGGCAAAAATCAGAAGTGACATTTTAAATGCCTTATAAGTCATTACAAAGCCAGGAAAAGCCTTCCAGGGCTTCCTCGGGCCTCATAATTTTATTTTTTAAAATTTATTTTGAAGAATTTATACCGCGCCTTTCCCATGCCAAAGCAAATGCCCAAGGCGGCTTACATGAGCAGGCTAGTCTAAACCACCACTTTTTCAATGGGGTTTTTTTTTTTTTTACAAATCTACAGTATTCTTGTGATCCGCCAATCCTCAGTCCCAGATGTCGCCTTCACAGTGTGGCTCTCTCCTTTGGCTGCATGCCATCAAACCTCAGCAGGCAATCGCAAGTCAAGCCTGGACAGGTCCTATTCCGTTCTTTTGCCGGCTGGCCTTCTCACACACTCCCCCACAACTCTCACTTGCGGTGAGTAATCAGCTGCACAACAACTCTGTTCTGCCACCACAGGTCCTGCAGCTTGTCACAACCTGGCATCCGTCTCCCATTCAAAAACAAACCACAGATTCTCCTGCTTAGCTTCAGGCAGTATCAGCAGCTCAACCATCAGTCCATACCTCCTGTAATGCCTTAAAATCAGTAGTGCCATTCACAACGAGCCGCCGGAACACGAGGCGGGACTTACCGCCTGATAGGCTGGCCGTTTGTGACGCGTCGCTGCCTGCCCGACCACTGCGCGGGCACCCCTGGCTTCGAGGGGGTGCCCGCTTGCCTGGGGGGCGCGCTGGGTGCCTAGGCGAGCCATGGAGGGGCGCGCCACCCGGAGGGAGCCCCTGCGGCTGGCGGGCAGGCAGCGACGCGTCACGGACTGCCTGTCAATCAAGCCGTAAGTCCCGCCTCGTGTTCCGGCGGCTCGTTTGTGAATGACACTACTGCATAAAATGCATTAAAAACATCACTTCTGATTCTGGAAAATCAGAAGTAACCTTTTTTGGCTGAAACAGCCATTCTGAGGCCTGCACATGGGTGCTCATGGCCTCGACAGGCCTCAGAAGAGCTTCTGGAGGCAACCCGAACACACCTCTGGTTGCCTGCAGAGGCTTCGTGTTGAGCCAAATTAAATCCACAGATGTAAAATCCACATATAATTAGGCTCAACCTGTATATGGATTTTTGATAACACTTGACAGACCTTTTGAACTTTGCTGAAGTCACTTTGCTCCTATTGCTTGAAGGACAGGGAGATGGTGAATTTTGATAAATCGATTGGCTTGCTTTGAGTTCTATTATTATATGTATCAACTGAATGTAACAAAGAGAGCACTGAGAAGCAGCAGCAAAAATTGTTTATATTTTAAACAATCTCCCCAGTCTTGATCTTGAAATAGGGTTAAAAACAACAATAAAACCTTATGTCCCAGACTTCCTAAAATAGGCTGCTGTTGAGAACTGGCTGCAATGATTTACTTAATGTGCAAATCAGTCCTCTCCAGAATCCAGGTTATCACAGACTATAATTGTATTTTATGTAAAACACTTTTGGGACTTAAAGTCTGTTGGCCATTAAATGGCTTCGTTCTAGTGGCCTGAAGAAGGAATAACTGTTCCCTATAGCGAAGTTTAACGGTAAACCTCAAGTTGCTACTACACTAACACTGTTTTGTACTTCCTGGTTGTTGAACAGTCTCAAAGTGCTCAGTATAAGTTAATGACTCAACGAAGCAAGGAAGTTGTTGGAGACAGTGTGGGATCAAAAGCTAAAATTAGAGTCCTTGTTAAGATTATACAATTTTAAAATGCAATAAAGCTATATTGTCCATGTTATATATTGTCTCATGCTATATTGTCCCAGTACCCCTGCTAACTGGGCAAGAGGCACTTTTCACGTGGTGTTCCTCTTATATTTAGCAGGGGGAGAGTAATTGTCCCTCTTCACCCCCATGCAGTGTCTTTCTAGTGGCTGTTGCTGGTGGTGTTTTGCATATTTTTAGATTGTGAGCCTTTGGGACAGGGAGCCATTTAACTTTATTACTATTTGCCTGTAAACCGCTTTGTGAACTTTGTGTTGAAAAGCGGTATATAAATACTATTTGTTTGAATGAATGAATGAATCCAAGTTCAATCCAAGTCTCTGCAGCTTCTTTACAATGTCCTTGGGAGTTCATTTGTGTAATTAGGGGTCAGAGCTTTAAGAGCAACTGGCAGAGGTATGGATTAAAGTAGCAGGTCTAGTAAGGTAAGCTAAAGTCCCTTGATCACACAACTATAGGCTTCATGTAGGAGCTGTGAGCTCCTTGATGTTAGTAAGAATGTAGTACTTACGGATTCTTTTCTATAGTTAGAAGAGCTCCCTCTTTAACTTCCCACCAAGGCTACAGTCTGCTTGCCTCTTCCCGCGTTCTTCCCAAATTTGCAGTTAGAAAGTTTCACTTTGCTTCTGAACTGGACTGCAGCCACAATAGATATTACAGAAACTTGGAGCGGGGGGGCAGGGTGAGATGAGACCCTTGAGTAGAATATAGAAGGCATACTGTAGCTTGTTCAAAAAGAATAGCCCCGACAGAAAGGAGAGGACTAGTTGTATTATATGTAAAGAACACCTGCACAGAAATATAGGAATCTAAGCATGGAAGCCTATTCAAAAGTATGTGGTAAGCAGAGGTGTAGCTAAAGAAACGCAAGGGGTGCAATTGCACCAGGCAACAAGCTTTAGGAAGGCAACAAGCTAAGCTTGACATTAAGAACATAAGAGCCCTGCTGGATCAGGCCAAGGCCCATCTAGTCCAGCGGCCCACCAGCGGCCCACCAGGTGCCCCAGGGAGGCAGGAGACAACAAGATGCTTGCATCCTGTTGCCACTCCCTTGCACCCAGTACGCTGAAGTAGCCTACTACTAATGTAAGGAGGTTACAACCCATAATTGCCTATAGCCCACGATGGACTTTTCTTCCAGAAATCTGTCCAATCCCCTCTTAAAGGCATCAAGACCAGATGCCATCACCACCTCCTGTGGCAAAGAGTCCCACAGATTAACTACTTGCTGGGTAAAGAAGTACTTCCTTTTATCTGTTTTAACTCTCCCAACCCTCAGTTTTAGCGGATGCCCCCTGGTTCTGGTGTTTTGAGAGAGGGAAAAGAACATCCCTCTATCGACTCTATCCCTTCCATGCATAATTTTGTATGTCTCAATCATGTCCCCTCTAAGGCACCTTTTTTCTAGGCTGAAGAGCCCCAAATGCTGCAGTCTTTCTTCATAAGGGAGGTGCCCCAGCCCCGTAATCATTTTCGTCGCTCTCTTCTGCACCTTTTCCAACTCCACTATGTCCTTTTTGAGGTACGGCGACCAGAACCGTACACAATATTCCAGGTGTGGCTTTACCATCGATTTGTATAATGGCATGATAATATTGGCTGTTTTATTCTCAACCCCTTTTTTAATTACCCCAAGCATGAAATTGGCCTTCTTAATTGGCCTTCTTAATTGAAATTGGCCTTCTTAATTGCTGCTGCACACTGGGTCGAAACCTTCATTGACTTGTCCACCAGCACCCCAAGATCTCTCTCTTGAGCTGTCACAGACAGCTCAGAACCCATAAGCCTATAGGTGAAGTTTTGGTTTTTTGCCCCAATGTGCATCACTTTACACTTGTCTATGTTGAAACGCATCTGCCATTTGGCTGCCCATTCCCCCAACTTGGAGAGATCCTTCTGGAGCTCTTCACAATCCCTTCTGGTCTTCACCACCCAGAAAAGTTTTGTGTCATCGGCAAACTTGGCCACCTCGCTGCTTATCCCTGTCTCCAGGTCATTTATGAACAAGTTGAAAAGCATGGGCCCCAAGACAGATCCCTGGGGCACTCCGCTTTTCACCTCTCTCCATTGTGAAAATTGCCCATTGACCCCCCACTCTCTGTCTCCTGGCCCTCAATCAATTCTGAATCCATAAGAGGACCTGCCCTCTTATTCCCTGACTGTGAAGTTTCTTCAGCAGCCTTTGGTGGGGGACTGTGTCAAACGCCTTCTGAAAATCCAGGTATATGATATCCACAGGTTCACCCACATCCATGTGCCTGCTGACCTTTTCAAAAAATTCCAAAAGGTTTGTGAGGCAAGACTTACCCTTACAGAAGCCATGCTGACTTTCCTTCAGCAGTACTTGTTCCTCTACGTGTTTTAGGATTTTATCTTTGATGAGGCTTTCCACCATCTTACCCGGAACAGACGTTAGGCTGACAGGCCTGTAGTTTCCAGGGTCCTCCCTTCTCCCTTTCTTAAAGATTGGCATGACATTGGCTAGCCTCCAATCCTCTGGCACCATGGCTGTTTGAAGGGACAAGTGGCATACTCTAGTTAAGAGGTCAGCAACTTCGTTCTTTAGTTCCTTAATAACTCTTGGGTGTATACCATCTTTTGGCATTAGTGGTCAAAATTGTGAAAACCTTGGTATGTATGAATGTTATATATCATCATGTTATATATAATTGGAAAGGTAATTTAGTGAAGAATGCAATAAAACAAACCAGAATGTAATGTCTTTACTCTATCAAAAGTTGTGGCCAAAAACCCAGAGAAAATGAAAATACAACTGTGATGTCACTTCCTGAGATGTCATGTTGTTATGTCATTTCCCTGGGGCAAAATTTTGCCCCCTGCACTGGGCTACACTTGCATTAGCTATGCCCCTACTGGTAAGAGTAAAAGATAGAGGAATAAGCTCAAAACCATTGTGGAAGTCTACTACAGCCAACTGGCCAAACAGAAGTAACAGATGATGCTTTCTTAAACAGATTTCCAAGATGCAAGCCAAAGTGGTACGGGGAACTTCAACTATCCTGAAATTTGCTGGAAGTCTAAGGGCCCAGTCCTAACTCCCCCAGTGCTGATGCAGCCACACCCATGGGGCACGAGCTGTATCCTGTGTGGGTTGTGCAGTCACAGAGGCCTTCTCAAGGTAAAGGAACTTTCATTCCCTTCCCTTAGGGTAAGCCTCCAGTTCCTCCAATGGGTCTTTATTTAAGTCTGAGTGGTCTCTTTGAATGCCTTTAATACTATCCCTATGTGCCTTAGAACCCCCTTTTTAACTGTGTAATTGTTTGGGTTTTTGGAAGATTCACCCCTGTATTACAGTCTGCATCTGCCCAAATTCCTTCTTGTACTGAAACGCAGGATTCCTGTCCTCCTTTGTACCTGTTGACCTTCATTCTAGCATACAGAAGCCCAAGATTTCTGTGGAGGAGAAAACAGTTCACTGACACAGGACAACCTTAACTGTGGGTGCAATGCTAACCTGGAGTTAGGCCGGCACAGTTAAGCCAGCAAAGTTTGGCCGGTACAAGGTACACCATAAAGCATGTTTGGACCACTCTTGGAGTCAGAGAGGATGGCATGCACCTGTTTGCTGGTCTCTCTCTCCGAGAGCGCAATCCTAAACTGGAGTTAGGCAGACATAAGCTAAGCCAGCAAAATTTGGCCAGCACAAGGGCCACCATAAAGCGTGTTTGGTCTGCGCTTGGAGTCAGGGAGGATGGCTCATGTCTCCAGGAGTGATCCAAACATAACTTAAGGTGTTCCTTGTGCTGGTCAAACTTTGCTAGCTTAGTTTATGCTGCCTAACTCATTTTAGGATTGCACCCCGAGAGTGGTCGAAACGTATGTTATGGCGTCCTTTATGCTGGGTAAACTTTGCCAGCACTAACCGTGCTGGCCTAATTCCAGGTTAGGATTGCTCCCTCAATCTGCTGTAGATATGAAAGCAAGAACTAAATTGTAGCTCTCAGGAGATGTGAGAATCTGACAGCCTTGTGACCCATATAGAGAACACTCCTTCAGGTGCCTGACCTAAAAAACAGAAGGGAAAGTTACAGTCTGGAAGTGACAGGAAGTGAAGACACTCTCAGCTGGCCTCCTGAGTAAGGCTAAAATCATATGCATACAGGGAGTCCTTGATACAAAGGACCTCAGTTTAACAGACTTCTGTTTTCTGCTTAATTAAAAACTTGTCATATACATTTTGACATGCACATCTCCATTGACTTAAGTGCATGCAGACAGAATAGATTTTCAGCATTAATGGATGCTTCTTTGCCCCTATTAGGGTCCAATGCTATCCATCTTTTCAGTGCTGATGTTACCGTGCCAATGGGGCGTGCACTGCATCATGCGTTGTAGGGGGCATTCATGGAGCCCACCTCAAAATAAGAGAACAATCAATCAATCAATCAATCAATCAATCACTAGCATTTATATACCGCTTTTCAACACAAAGTTCACAAAGCGGTTTACAGGCAAATAATAACATTAAAGTTAAAGGCTCCCTGTCCCAAAAGGGCTCACAATCTAAAAGAATGGAGAACACCACCAGCGACAGCCACGAGAAAGACACTGTGCTGGGGTGAAGAGGGACAATTGCTCTCCCCCTGCTAAATATAAGAGGACACCACTTGAAAAAGTGCCTCTTGCCCAGTTTGTTCCCTTACTTCAGAGCTGTATTATGGCTGCATTCAAGTGGAATAGGATTGTGCCCTTGGTTAGTTAAATTCAGGGTTCACTGTATTCCACTGAATGTAGGTGCCATTGAACTCAGTGGTATTTACTTCTGAGTAGGCATAGCAAGGCATAGCTACTTCTGAGTAGGCATGTGAAGTCACATTTCTGGAAAATAGGAAAGTAATAATATTTATTTTCATGTATGTATTTTTTTCACATATTTATACTACCCTTCCAAAGAGCAAAGGGGGGCACATGGTTCTTTCCCTCCTATTGTCCTCACAACATCTCTTTGAGGTAGATGAGGCTGAGAGATCATGACTGGCCCAAGGTCACACTGGAAGCTTCATGGCTGAGCAGCCATTTGAACCTGGGTCTTCCAGGTCTAAGTCCAATTCCTATTTTTCAGTGTGCAAAGCATTTGACATGTATTATTTTTGTATACCTGTAAGCAGTGATGTCATGCAGGGGGAACGCGGGGGAACTCAGTTCCACTAGTTAAAATTAGGGATGACTCCTCCCACTTCACTCTCCCCCCTCCCCCCTCGCAATTCCTCTGCAAAGAGCTTTTCTTCTTGGTTGGCCAGCACTCAGAGGGTTAAGGGGAGCGACTCCGTCCTAGCGGGGCGAAGGTAAGTGAATATTATTATCCTCATATCCTGGCTGAGTGGAAACAACTTGCCTTAGCTACCCAGTGCGAAATCCTAAACTGGAGTTAGGCCGGCATAAACGAAACCAGCAAAGTTTGGCCAGCACAAAGGCCACCATAAAGCGTGTTTGGACTACTCTTGGAGTCAGGAGGATGGCTCACGTCTGTGTGCTGGCCTCTCTGACTCTGACAGTGTCCAAACGTACTTTACGTACTACACCCTTGTGCTGGTCAAACTTTGCTGGCTTAGCTTATGCTGGCCTTACTCAGTTTAGGATTGCGCCCTCAGTAAGGTTATGCCAGATGCAAAGATCTGATTTGCAGTATAATTTCGTAATGACTGTACTCTGCTAGCTGTAGTATGATGGAGATTTCCTTTTCCAATATTATAGGGAGTGGGAAGAGACTTTTGGACACTGTGAGTACCTACAGAGATGCATAGTATGTGCTTGGCCACTAGTGCCGAACATTTTTATAGCAGGTTATCAAAAAACAATATTTGATTAAGAGCACAATCCTAACCTGGAGTTAGCCTGGCACAATTAGGCCAGTCAAGTTTGGCCGGCACAAGGGACACCGTAAAGTATGTTTGGACCACTCTCAGAGTCAGGGAGGATAGTGCACATCTGTGTGCTGGCCTCTCTGACTCCAAGAGTGGTCCAAACGTGCTTTTACAGTGGCCCTTGTGCCAGCCAAACTTTGCTGACCTAACTGTGCTGGCCTAACTCCAGGTTAGGATTGCGCTGTACTAAAAACGGGCCAGCCCTGATGTTATCATTGGCAAATACTGCTGTTTTGTTATTGTCAAGAGACTCTGGCTGCTCTTTCTGTTCTTCCCTGCTTTGGCCATAGCTTGATGGGGGCACGCGAACCACCTCCCTTGGGTCTATGACCTGTTCTGGGCTGCAGCCCTGACGAGAATTAATTTAAGGAGCAGGACCCAGGGAAGCAATAGCATTTGAAATGCAACAGTGAGAGTCACTGAAAGGAATCCTGTGCCCCTTGAAAGGCTAATGTATTTGTGGAGGCATATGCTTCTTGGAATAGAGTCTGCTTTTTATCATCCGATACAATGAATTCTAGTCCACAGAGGCTCGTTCCACCATATAATAAATCTGTTACGTCTTTGGATGCCACGTGCGGAGACCTTGTTTGCATTTGCTGGAACGTGGTGGTGACTCGCTGGCCAAAGTGACGCAGGCCGCCTCGGTTCCATCCCCATTGAATTACTGCAATGCGCTGTGTGTGCAGCTGCCTTGGCAAAGTGTTTGGAAATGGCAATTAGCTGCAGTGAGTCCACTGACGGGGGCTAGGTTTAGGGAGCACTTCATGAACTCCCTTGTTGCATCAGCTTCACCAGTTGGTCTGTTTCCATCAGTGATGTCATGCAGGGGGAATGTGGGGGAACTCAGTTCCACTAGTTAAAATTAGGGCTGACTCCGCCCACTTCACTCTCCCCCCTCCCCCCTCCCAATTCCTCTGCAAAGAGCTTTTCTTCTTGGTTGGCCGGCACTCAGAGGGTTAAAGGGAGCGACTCCGGATTCCTAGGGGGGCAAAGGCAGTGATGTCATTCAGGGGGAATGGACCAGAACGGGCGTTCCGGATCCTAACGGGCTCCGTGGCTGGTTCCGGGTTCCCGACAAGTGCCAATCAAAAGTGAGTTCCTAAATCATTTGAATGACACCACTGGTTTCCATGCTTGGCTCAGAGTGTTGGTTTTAACTTTTAAATGCCCTAAATGGCTTGGGCCTGAAGGCAGGGCCAGCTCCAGGAGTGGCAGGGCCCAATGTGGGGCATTCCTATGGGGCTCCACCACCAGGGCCGGCTTTAAGCCAATATGACCGATGCCACATTGGGCCCCATGCTGTGGGGGGGCCCCACACCAGTGCAGAGAGCATAAGCCTGCAGAGCAATGGTTCCCAAACTGTGGATCGGGACCCACCAGTAGGTTGCGAGCCAGTTTCAGGTGGGTCAAAGCACCTAGGGCAGCCCACAGGAGGGATGTGTGGGTTTTTTGCTGGTGTCAAGGCTGTATATACTTTTTTTTTCTTTCTGATTCATTTTGCTTTTGGGAAATGGCTGAGAAATAACTCAACTTATTGCAGCATTCTCAGAAAGCAGCAGGCTCTGGCATCATAATGACGGCACTTCCGGCCATGACATCACTTCTGGTGGGTCCTCCTGGACAGATGGTCATTCTAAAAAATGGGCCCCAGGGCTAAAAAATTTGGGAACCACTGCTATGGCGCCCACTGCAGAGAATAAGAGGATAAGATCTGACATTCCAAGGGACAGCGAAAGAGGTGTCAGAAATCGGAATTTTGTCCAGGATGCACAGATTTAATGCTAGACTGTCAATGCTAGACTGTCAGACAGTTCCTGATAAATGAAAATGCCCCACTTTGCAGTGGAGGGGGCCTTCCCTATCCTTGCTGATCAGAGGTGCAGGTATTTAGGGATTGCTGATCAGAGGTGCAGGTATTTAGGGTGCAGAGGTTTATTCTGGGACGTATATAGGCCATGACTTTGTTTTAGAGGTGCCTACTGATTTTTTTTTTTTAAACAACCCTGACCTGGCCTGCTCTGCAGAAATCAGCTGCTGAAGCTTTTCACAGCATGGAGGTGAACATTAGCTGCTCATCAAGCTGCTGTTTAAAGGCACAGCGATAGTTGAAAAATGGGCCACCCTACCTGGTCTCCTCTTTGGAGGAAAGATTCATAGTTGTCTGTAGAGCCAAAGTGGGACTGAGCCCCCCCCCCCGGTATCCTTTAATCCAGGGTTGGCTGCAAAATAAGAGGATTGGGAGGGCTTTAGAGATTGAGAGGGGGTAGTGGGAGAGAATAAGAGCAGACAGAGGTGGAGGTTACGTGAGGTTTAGCTGGAAGAGGGATGGAATTTCACGGCACTGGAATAGAAGTGAGGCTGAACTGTTGACTTAACTGAGGCGGAATTCTGATGGGATGAAAACTAGGAGGGCAAAATCAGCTTTTGGTTTTGCTCTGAGAGCAGCGCAGGAAGTCCCAGCTATGAGAATTTTGCGTGTGTGTTGCAGTTTTGGATTTTATTGAGAAAATCATTGCTTCAAGGAAAGTAAGCCCATGCATGCTCTATGGCTGCGTGTTTTGCCTATTTAAAAAGGTTTATATTCTACCTTTTTGCTCTTCAACTTGTTGTGGAAGCACAGAATGGATATATGGTGTACACAGTTCAGTATCTTGATCATCTTAGCACGCCACTCAGTGTGTGTGTGGGTGTTTCTACAAAAACCTAATCCAGCTTTCTAGCCCTGAAGGCTAGAAAGATTGTGTTGAAGGTGGGCGGCCCCTGCTTGGTAAATCCTCCGAGGCTATCAGTGTGTGTCTGCTTGCTTGGTTAGCAGCATCAAATTCCACGTGCATCTGTGTTAGTAGCTTGGAGCCCAATCCTATTCAACACTCTGGCACTAGTGTAACCGTCGTGCCAATGGGGTGTAGGGCTGCATCCTGCAATGGGGGTGCAGGATTTGTTCCCTTACCTTGAGGACGCATTGCAGCTACACCAGCACTGGTAAGTTCGATAGGATTTGACCCTTAATTGGTTTTTAGAATCAGGGTCTCTATATAATAGCTCCATGGAGTCCCTGGTAGGGTTCTTAACCCAGGCCTGCTGCAGGATTTTTCCCAGGCCAAGGAAAACTGGGAAGGGGAAAACTGATTTCTGTGCAAGGGGGCCATGCAGTTAATTCACTGTGCCTGCGTGCAGCACAAGTCAGCAAGATTTCGTAAGCACCTGGCAGGCATAGCTCTCAGCCCATCCCTCTGACTAGCAAAACCTGAAATTGTGCCAATTTGCTTAATATGAATATTTTCTACAGGCCAGAGCCTGACATCTTATTTGTTGTTCTGTTTATGCTGTTGATAGACAGACCTACACAAAGAAAACTACAAAGAGTGAGTGCCAGGACTGACATTATGACTATTTCCAGCGCCCACAGAGCTGAGTCCATGTTTTTCTTTCAAACCTCTTGCACAGAACAAGAACCCTGAAGCTGTTCCTAGAAAGGGCAAGTAGCTTTTCCTATGGGCTGTGCTGGCAGCAGTCAGAACAGCTGGTCCTGCATTTGCCCTCACCAGCGAGGTGCAGGATGGAGAAACAGTGTACGACGTACGGGCCATGCATGCAAACTGTCAGGGTCAAATGTACTCTTGGGGGGGGGGAATAAAAACACCTGAGCCCCCAGGTTATTTCTGTTCAGGAGTGCTCCATGAGGTCACAGCTTTCATTGGAATAAAATGAAAGTCGCATTGTCCAGTGGCAAAGAACGCAGGTGAAGAAGGACAAGGGTTCATTTAGGCACCCAATCGTATGTGTATGCAAGTGTACAAAATAGTTTGGAGGGGAGACGGTGGAATCAACCCAAAAGAGAGCATTGTTTCCCTAGAGTTTCTAGCTTAGGAATTTAAAAAGTTGCTTTTTACTGAACCAGACCATAAAGTGTGGAGCTTGATCCAGGAAGTCTTGGGTTCAAATTCCTGCCCAGCCATAATAAGGCTTTCGGGGTTTAGGTGAATGCCATGAAGCTTACCTTGGGTCAATCACCATCTCTCAGTCTAACTTACCTCTTTAGGTTACTGGAAGGATAAAAGGAGGGGAAGGAATCATGTATACCACTGGGAGTTCCTTAGTGGAAGGCTGGTATATATGTGTAAAAGAATAATCCAGTCTTTTCTACACGGACTGATTGCGGCTCTCCAGGGATTCAAAACTGGACCCACCAGAGATTGAACGCAGGTCCTTTTTCATATTAAGCATGCATTGTACTGCAGAACTACAGCTCCCAATTATCTATGTTGGCATGAAGCTATCCATAGATATGGGACACAGGTCTCAGAATTGCTTGAATTGTTGTGTCTTCATTGCAAAATGTTACCCTGTTGGTGGAGACAACCAGTGAGAGGCTGGTGCAGTGACGAACGGAGGTCCAAGTGCGCCCATGCCTAGCGCCAAAACCGCGCCCCCAGGATGTCGCCCCGCCCCCGTGCGTCGCTCTGACACACCTCCCTGCGCCCGGAAACACTCCATTTTGGAGCATAATGGAGGCCAGGGAGGGTGGGTGGCCCGAAGAGCGTGCAGTTTCCCCCGTGGACTGCGCACAATGGGGCCCCGCCACTGCCTGGTGCCCATTGGCTTGCGCCACCCCAGGCTACAGGTCAGATATGCCTCTGGGCTGGTGTTCAGGAGGTTAATGTTCTTAACTGTGATGACTGGGCTGTTAGCCATCTTTCAACATGAGTGGTTCCACGTCTCTTACACAAAGTCTTGTGTTTCGGTCTCTTTCACCTTCAGCAAGCATCAGGTTCTGAAGGGGTGGAAACTGCAAATACAAACCGCATACAGCAAACTGCAAATACAAACCACACAAATAGTTGCAAGAAAGGGGAGGGCCTTTAGCTCAGTGGTAGAACACATGCTTTGCATACAGAATGTTTCAGGTTCAGTCCTTAGCATCTTGAAGCAGGGCTAGGAACAGGGCCAGCATCACATTTTGGTCCTGGCTGGGCGTGGTTTGAAGGCTCATGCTGCTGATGGGATCTGTGCCTGGCCATGCACTACCACTCTGGTGTGAGGGCAGCTGTCTCCTCCCCTCATCACCCAGTAAACACATGGCTTACCAGGACATGGGGAAGGGAGCCACAGCTGCAGCAATCTGTCTGCCATTTTAAAATTGCCAGATGCTCCACTTCCAATGCAGTATCAAGGGCTGAAGCATCTGAGAGTTTTGAAATGGACATCCAGGACATAAGACAAACCACTGTAGACACCGGCTGCTCCCTCCAGCACTTGACAAGCCGGCACCAACCCTGACTTGGAAAGTCTTCTTTCTGAAACCCTGCAGAACTAAAGTGTGTAGACAAGCTGGACAGTTAAGTGTAGAGCAGCGGTCTTCAACCTTGGGGTCTTGACTCAATGAGGTCCCAATGGGATACACATTTATTTACATGTTTAGTGTCCCATCTAGTTTGACCCCTAGAAGAGAAGTGTTGATGGGGAAGAGAGTTTGTAAGAGTGGACAGCAACTTTGCACAGTTGTGGCGTCCTAACAACTTATGGGAACAAAATAGGTTGAAAATCACTGGACTGGTGCACCACCAGGTAAAGGGGGAGGCATCTGGTGGACCCCTTCAGGTCCCAGGGGATTGTGTCCCAGGCCTGCTCAGGTCCTTAAGAATTATGCAGCAGAAGCTTTCACTAGTGCCAGGCTTCATGGCTCCTTTTTCTGCTCTCTTTAATAAGAATCTGGTTACAGTGAACATTGCTGGGAGGGCAGGATAGGACTAGGGATTGCTGGGTCCCTGGGTGGGATCAATGGTGGTTCGTCTGTCTGTCTGTCTGTCTGGAGTTGTGGCACAAAAAAGGTTGAAGACCACTGCTGTGGAGCAAGGTGGTGCAGTGGCCCAACCCTGCATAGGGCAACTTAATCTGTTCAAAATAATCCTTCTCCACTCTGTGACGAAAGATCAGGAAAGTACTACTCACCTGTTAGAGAAGCCCAGCTGAAGGAAGCACTGAGCCAAAGGAGACCTTGTACCCCAATTCCTGCAAACACAACCTCCAGAAATGATTGTTTGGGGTCAAACTAGATGTGATCCTCAGGACTTTTTTTAAATGCAAGATATAACTAAGTAAGAGCACAATCCTAACCTGGAATTAGGCCGGCACAGTTAGGCCAGCAAAATTTGGCCAGCACAAGGGCCACCGTAAAGCACATTTGGACCACTCTCAGAGTCAGGGAGGATGGTGCACATCTGTGTGCTGGCCTCCCTGACTCCGAGAGTGGTCCAAAAATACTTTACAATGTCCCTTGTGCTGGCCTAACTGTGCCAGCATAACTCCAGGTTAGGATTGTGCTCTAAATAACATACTATAGGAACACAAAAAGGATTGAAACCGTGGGGAAGTGGTTGGCTGGACTTTAATATTTGCCTCTCCTGCAGTTCCAAACCCCATTGGATCCTCTTCCCACCATATACAATTGTAATGGAGAAGACATAGATTGGGTTTCAGTTGAAGCTTTTCTTCCATTAAAAATTGCACAATGGGCAAGAGGTGTGCAGTTGCAATCAGAACTGCACTAATAATACTAATACTAATACATGTATTTATATACCACCTTTCTTAAGATCACTAGATTTCTCTAATGACTGTAACTCAAGGCAGTTTACACAGGCAGACTTTTATTCACAAACCTGAAGGTTTTTACAATTTACAGAAAAATGTTCTGTCTTTCAAGAACAACACTCATACAGATCTTTCTTTCTGGATTTAGCCTTCTTTCTTAGCCACCTGTCTGTCTTCTGCTGGCTGATAAGAGGCTTCCTTGCTCCCACCAGAGACACAGCTGAGTTCAGCACACTCCTCCTCCCACGAGGCAGCTGGAACTCAGCTTTTAATCAGCCACAGTTTGCAAGGTCTGCCCCTCACAGAGACTTCTGGTAGTCTCGAGCTCACGAGCTTCAGATCTTCAGCTGTTATCTTCGGGCAAACGGAGGCATTAACCCTCTCTGCTAAATCTTCGGCTCCGATGCAAAAAAACAAAAGCCCCCGCAACCTCCCCCACAGTTTCAGCCCATCTAACCCCTGCTAACTAGGCAAGAGGCACTTTTTCAAGTGGTGCTCCTCTTATATTTACCAGGGGGAGAGTAACCATCCCTCTTCACTCCTGCGCAGTATATTTTCTAGTGGCTGTTGCTGGTGGTGGTCTGCTTTTTTTTTTTTTTTTTTTTAGATTGTGAGCCCTTTTGGGACAGGGAGCCATTTAACTTTATAATTTTTTTTTGCCTGTAAACCGCTTTGTGAACTTTTTGTTGAAAAGCAGTATATAAATGCGATTGATTGATGGATTGATTGATCTCCCATCACCATATGCTGTGTACTTGGGGAAAAAACCTGCACAAATCTGTTACATTTATTTACATGTTTAGTGTCCCATCTAGTTGGACCCCTAGAAGAAGTGTTGGTGGAGAAGAGAGTTTGTAAGAGTGGACAGCAAATTGGCAAATTTTCAGCAGCACCTAATAAAAACAGGTATACAGACCTGAGTATTCAAGCTGGTTGTCCAAGCTTTGCAAAGCAAAATTAAATTCCAGAGTAGAGCCAGAGAGATTTACAATCTTGGTTGGAATTGTATTTAAAGTATTTTTTTAAAAAGAAACCTATTGGACATGATTCAAATCAAGTTAACCACTTTGAAATTCCATTGATTTCAAATAAAAAGGATTTAAGCACATTCTGTACTTAACTCTCCTTTTGAAAATCAATGTTCTTAAAAGTGATTAACTTTGACGGAATCGCACCCGTTATTTACTGTAGGCGGAAATGTTTGTTCTAACCGAAAATGCAGTAGCATTTATTTCCTGTCTTTTATGGTTTCTGTGTATGAGCTACAGCAGGAAAGGCTTGAGTCCAAAGTTGCAGGGCAGATTGATGTTTAAGGGGAGGACAACTTGACCTCTCAGGCTGGTAGATTTGATGGCACTGTTATTGTCCTCCAAACAAATGCACATTTTTGTGTGTGTCCACAGGCAAACGCTGAAAATAAAAACTGGTTCTATAGGCTTACAGTGTGGTTCCATATCTCCCTGGAAATGTTTATATGGAAGAGCAGAACACAAATTATTGAAATAAATAAACTTATAAAGACCTGAAAATGGTGGGCAGCCCAGTCCTGTTCTGCCCGGCTCCCATAAGAGCAGCAGTGCCAAAATGGCTACCACTGCTTCTTGAGGAGCCACAGCAACCACCAGTCTCCTTGGGAGAAGGGGATGTTCATCCCCTCCCTTCCGCCGCAGAAAGCCTTGGGTCCTGCAATGGGGCTACTCCAGTCTCCACCTGCTATTTTGTGGGCTTGTAAACCCAACACAGAGGTCTGGGGATGTGGTGGTGAGTGCACCTCCTCCCTTCCCCTGCCCAGTCCCGCCTCCCCGTGCCCCACAAACCGCACTGCTGGTCTGCGGTAACACCATAGTGCCGCGATGTCATGCCAGCACCACGATGCTAAGGCTCAGCACCATTACATTGGCTTGTACCTCCGTCAATAGAGTCCTCAAGATCGGGCTCTAAGATGACTTACCGTATTTCCCCAAGTATACGGCACACCAAAGTATAAGACGCACCTTAATTTTGGGGCCAGAAATTTGAAAAATACATTTTTGGGGCTGGCTGCTCTTTAAGGCAAGCAGGAGCATGGAGAACGCTGCGTTCTCCGTGCTTCTGATTGCCTTAAGAGCCGCCAGCCTCCTGCACTTTAAAGAGCCGGCGGGAGGCCGGCGGCTCTTAAGGCAATAGGGAGCACGGAGAATGCAGCGCTGCGTTCTCCGTGCTCCCGATTGCCTTAAAGAGCTGGTGGGAGTGCTGCCCTCTCTTCTTCGTGCTCCCGCCGGCTCTTTAAGGCAAGCGGGAGCACAGAGAACGCAGCGCTGCCCGGCACAGCCCTTGAATAAGACGCACCCAATTTTTAGCCCCTGGTTTTTTGGGAAAAAGGTGCGTCTTATACTTGGGGAAATATGGTAATTGCTCATTGTTTAAGACATCATAAAGAACATCATCCCAAGATGATTGAGGCCCACCTGCATATTCCATTGCCATTACACATTTTGTTGGGTAGCAATGAGCAGGAGGGCTTTCTCTGCCTTGGTACCCAGTCTGTGGAACTCCTTGCCATGAAAGATTGGCTCAGCTCCCACTCTGTCAGCATTCCATCAATTACTGAAAACATTGTTTTGTTCTGCCAAGCATTTAATTTGGGTTAGTTGGTTATAGTCTCTTCATGCTTGTTCAGAGGCTCGTGTGCTCTCTGTTTTCTTCACTACAATTTAATTTTTTGGGTTTTTTGCACTGGTGATGTTAACAACAACCGTTAGCTGCCTTGGACTAAGTGAAAGCTTTCCATTGAGAACAAAATCCTTCTAAAAGTTTTGGTCTTCCCATTTTTGATGATCTATCAGAGCTGACCACTGTAGCTATGCCTTAACAGCTGTTTTATCTCTAGCAATTGGCAAGTAGCAATGTTCCTTTCCATGCCATTAAGGGCTTCAGCTTATGACTTTCACACATTAGAAGCCCAGGAGCAGGTTTGGATGTTGTCAGTTGGCAGGTGTCTGGTCCCCCTGCGCATTTGCTCATTTCACAGGCTGGGAAAGTTCTATGGTAGCCTTCAGGCAGGGGCGTAGCTACAGTGGTGCAAGGGGGTGCAATTACACTGGGCAACAAGCTTTAGGGGGGCAACAAGCTATCATGTCACATATCATTGGAAAGGTAATTTAATGCAAAATGCAATGAAACAAACCAGAGTGTAATATCTTTGCCCTATCAAATGTTATGGCCCAAAAACCAGAAAATGAAAATGTTAACTGTCATGTAAAAATTGTGGTTTGTTAAAATCAGGATGATTTGTAGGAATAATACTGTCATGTCATATATAATTCAATGCAGAATTTCATGCAGAATGCAATGAAACAAGCTTGAGTTTAATTTCTTCATTCTATCAAACATTATGGCCAAAAACCCCATGAAATCAATAATACAACTTTGACATCACTTCCTGTTGTGACATCATTTCTGGGGCATCATTTTGCCCTCTGTACTGGGGTACACTTTCATTAGCTATGCCCCTGCCTTCAGGTTTTCAGGAGCTCAGTATTGCACTTTTCTGGCCCTTTTCCCTTGAAAGCCAGCCCTAGCTCTTTTCAGCTACTTAACTCCATTGTCAAGAGCTTGATCTAGCCCAGTGGGGTCGGGACGCCAATGGGATTGCAAAGCCTCAGTTGTGGGGTCATGGCAACTTACAGGAATGAAAAAGGTTGAAGACAATGGTCTTGCACTAATTGCACTAGAGCAGGGCCCCAATGAGGCTGCGATACCTTAGTTGTGGGGTCACTGCAACTTATGGTAATGGAAAAAAATTTGAGGACCACTGCACTAGAGCACCACCAGGTAAAGGGGGAGGCATCTGATGTACCCCTTCAGGTACCAGGAGATGGGTCTCAGTCCTGCTCAGGTTCATAGAAATTGCGCTAAAATAGCTTTCACTGGTGCCAGGCTTCATGGTAACTTTTTTCTGCGCTCTCTAGTAGGAATATGTAAAACACAAGCTTATGCATGTCTACTCAGAAGTAAGTCCCATTGTGATGCATGAGGCTTATTCCCAGGAAACTGTTACAGGATTGCAGCCTGAGTTACAGTGAACAGTGCCGAGAGCAGGGAAATGGGCAGTGAGGGTGGGGATGGGCGGGTAGGGTTCTGGGAGGGGGTGGGATTGACAGTGGGGTCCCCAGTCCCTGGATGGATGGATGGATGGATGGATGGATGGATGGATGGATTGGGGTTGTGACACGAAAAAGGTTTCAGACCACTGATCTATTCAAAGGGTCTCTGATGCGAAGATTTTGCACAGCTTTGCGCATAACCTAAATGCACGGATTGTGGCAAGGGGACAAGGGATGCTGGTGGTTCTCTCTTTGGCATTAAATGTCTCCATGTTTGAATGTAGTTCTAACCCTATCATAATAGTTGTATTCACCTACTGCTTCTCCTTTAAGTGTTCGACATATATTTTCTTCGTAACCCAGCAAGGCTGTGAAATGAGCTCCCCTGAAGAACTTTGTGAATGTATGTCATGGATATATTTTTGGGCTGGAAAAAAACCCTTTAAAAACACTAGCAAGTAGTGCAAAGCCTTGAATATACTGTCTTATTAAGATGCTTCTATGAAGAGTCTCTTTTCTGCTGTTTTATGGCTGTTTTTTTTGTACTTTTATGTTTTGTTTGTAGACAAGAGGACATTTTATGATGTTGTGTGTTGCTGTGCATCCTCTCAAACTTAGCCAGAAACAGGAGCTAAATAACCCTTAGCTACCCAAATGTCTCTGGCTTTCTTAAATGACTCTTGATAATGCAGGTTGCCAGCTCTGTTCTATTCCCTAGCAGTTTGTGGGGTTGTTCAGGATTCCAGGATCTGCAGATGGACTCCAAGGCTGGCTGATGTGCAAATAGACCACAGTCTAGCTCAGTGCTCATTCTAAGAATGCAATCCTAATCTGGAGTTAGGCCGGCACAGTTAGGCCAGCAAAGTTCGGCTGGCACAAGGGACACCATAAAGCACTTTTGGACCACTCTCAGAGTCAGGGAGGATGGCACACATCTGTGCTGGCCTCTTTGACTCTGAGAGTGGTCCAAACATACTTTACGGTGTCCCTTGTGCCGGCTGAACTTTGTTAGCCTAACTCTGTCAGCCTAAATCCAGGTTAGGCTTGGCCTCTCAATTGAGCCTGGAAATGGATCTAAAGACAGTGTAGTGGGTAGAACAATGAAATTGCCTTCTTCGTAAAACCAGCTCCGGACACAACCTTTTTTGCAACGATTTGCACCTGCTATAATTTCTGGATGCTTTTTGAAAGTAGATCCCAGTAGAATGTGTGATACTCCACAGTAGCCCAACCTCAATTTCACTAAGGCAGCCATTTTCAACCTCTGTGCCATGGCACACTGCTGTGCCACAAGTGGTCCACCGATAATTTATTAATAAGGCTGATGAGGGATGTGCCCCCCCCCCCGCACTGGCAGCATGGTGTGCCTTGTCAATTATCAAAAAACTGATGGTGTGCCTTGACCATCTTAGTGCCTTGTCAGTGTGCCACAAGATGAAAAAGATTGAAAACCGCTGCCCTAAGGCACGTATGGACATGATCAGGTTTATCCTCCCCAGAAATGGGTGCCGTTGAAGCACTTTTCCTAACATAAGCTTTCCTATTATCTTACCTGACGGTAAGATACATTGGTAGCAAACACAATACTAGATGTGTAATTGTAAGCATTTGCTGGGGATGGCAGTGATTTATTTCAGAACAAGTCTCACTGAGATCAATGCAGCTTGCTTCCGACTGTAGCATTGTCGGTCTGATTGCACAGGCATGCCTCTCTGCTTGAGGAAGAATTGACTGATTTGTTTGGTTTTAGCCTGTGTCTGTGCTTTGCCTGACTTGAGTTCTCATTCTGAGCAGTGCAGCCAGCGTGCAACATTTGAGTGCACATACACAGAGCATTTCAGTGTTGGGGCGCATTTCAGCTTTAATCCAAAGAAAATACCTTGCAGCCCACTTGAGAGACAGAGAATCTCACACACCATTTATTTTTGATGACGATTCCCTTAGCAGTAGCAAAAAGGTGTCACAAAATGCATTTGAGATCAGTGCAAATTATGCACTTGGTTTTATTTCTTCAGAGACCCAGTGTCAAGGCTTAATGCAGGCTGAAGCACAAAAACACATTCATATATAACCTGATAAATCCAGCTTGATGAACCTTCATACCCAGTTAAAAGCTTCAACTTGGCTAGTAGAGCCTGACTGAGTTATGAAGGTCTTTCAGTGCTTTTGGAAAAGGACCAGAGAAGTCTTCCCGAGAGGTTGTGTTCTTGGTGCCTGGAGTCAGTGTGTGCAAGAGATCATTAAAGGCGCAATCCTAAAATATATTTATATATACTGTATAGAGAAACGTATTAATGAACCTATGTGTTGGTGCTGTACAAGTACGAATGCATCTGTTGCATTATATTGTGGTCATGCACATGTTCCTTACACATATGTTGTGGTCATGTCTGGTTATTGCATGTCTTTGGGAAGTAGTTATTAATGTTATAAAGACTGTATTACAACAACCTGTGATATTTACTAATCAGTATAATGTTAAATTACCTACCTGAAATTTGGAGTAACACCTGGCCAACGTAAATGGACTCTCTGTGCCCTCACGGCTGCGAAAAGACTTTTGTTGCAACATTGGAAGGAAAAATGCCCACCTTCTTGTGCCCAATGGATTGAGTATATTTTGCGTTGATCTATTCTTGAACGAATGGCATATCGTCGTCACCTTCATTTGGACACAGTGTTTGGGTATTGGTTATTAGAATACCCTAAACAGCATGGGTTTTGTGGTTATATGAATGTTCTGATAGTTTATATATCCCCTTTTTTCTTTTTGTAACTAGGTATGGTAATTATTGACGTGGTGGCGCAGCGGGTTAAACCGCTGCTGCTGGGCTTTCCAACCAGAAGGTTGGGAGTTCAAGACTGTGCAACAGAGTGAGCTCCCGTTGCTTGTCCCAGCTCCTGCCAACCTAGCAGTTCGAAAGCACCCAAATGCAAGTAGATAAATAGGGACCACTTCAGTGGGAAGGGAACGGCGTTCCGTGTGCTACGGTGTAGAGTCATGCTGGCCACATGACCACGGAAGCTTGTCTTTGGACAAAACACCGGCTCTACAGGCTTTGAAACAGAGATGAGCACCGCACCGTCATGACTAGACCATCCGGTCGTGGGGAAACCTTTACCTTTATGGTAATTATATCTAGGTATGGTAATGTATATTTGAATTTTTGGTTTGTTATTCACATTTTATATATATACTAGCTTTTTGTGACCCGGCGTTGCCCGGGGGGCAGAAATTATCCCCAGGCTCTATTAGGAGGAGGAATGAGTTTGTTCTGCAGTGCACCCCCACCTCTGGGGGCGTAAGGGGGGCCCTACCCCCACAGTATATCTGTCCAGATCGTAAGGAATAAGTGCACCACGTGTGGTGCACATCGTTCCAGGCGTTCCAGAGTAATGGTGGAACAGACCCACAAATATACAAACCTCCCTCAACAGTATGACATAGTGCGATGCATATATAGACATATAGAACTCGTCCCTGAAATACAACAGTATTGATGACCTGGAACCCCAAACGCACACTATCACTGTGAAATGAATGAGGAAACAGGGACACAATCAACTAAGAGAGCAATCTGAAGGTCCTACTTACTGTCTGCAGGTCCTGTAGCAGGATAGCCCTGATGTATGAGAAACAGGCAGAGGTGGCCAGTTAGCTCCCTGGACATAGGGCCCTCTCAGATCCGACTGGGTGCTGGAACTCTGTGGATCCTGCTCTTTCCACCCTGGGCCACTCAGGCAACGCAGGCAAAGCAGTTTAGTTTCACTTTCTGTTCTGCTTCTGACTGGTAGCTGAGCTGCTCAGCCCTCCCACATAACCTGCAGAATCGTCTGTGACCACAGGGTGGCAGCAGACCTCTAGCCCAATGCAATCCCCTTGGTTCCCGTCGATCTGGGCCCTCTCCCCGAAAACCGGGGGGTGTAGGGGGGTCTGACCCCCGCAGTGTTCTTTTCCAGGCTGCAAGGAACGTGTGTGCCAAGTTTCGTGGCCGTGGGTCAAGGCACGGAGACGTGTATAAGGAACATACATACATACCCACACACACACACACACACACACACACACACACACAAACACGTCCGTTTTTATATATATAGATATAAGGGCCCAATCCTAACCTGGAGTTAAGCCAGCCCAGTGAGGTCAGCAAAGTTTTGGCTGGCACAAAGGCCACTGTAAAGTGTGTTTGGAACACTCTTGGAGTCAAGGAGGATGGCACATGTCTGTGTGCTGGGCTCTCTGACTCCAAGAGTGGTTCCCAACATACTTTACAGTGGCCCTTGTGCCAGCCAAACTTTGCTGGTTTAATTGTGCTGGCCTAACTCCAGGTTAGGATTGCATTCTAAGAGGGTGAGGTTGGGAAGTCACAGCATGTGACCAGATTGACTCTGCCAATAGAAAAGGTGAAAATACCTGCAAGCACCCATTGAAATTCTGTTCAGTTAGGGTCAAATCCTATCCAAAGTTGTGGCCAGAAGGTAAGAGGGCAAATGTCTTCTTACCTTGAAGAGGCCTCCATGACTGCCCTCCCACCTTAGAAGGTAGCGCCCACACCATTGGCACAGCTGCATCAACACTGGAAAGTTGGGTAGGATTGGGCCTTAGTCTACATTTAGAATAAGATGCATCTGACTTCTTTAGTGGCAAAAATCCCACGTTAGCGTGAAATGTGACCGTAACAGTACTCATTATGTTTATCCCTCAGTTTTGAATAAGCACACACAAAAACCCCACAAATCAAATATTTTTGGGAGGATGGGACTAGCAATGGGCTATTTTTTATGATCTTTTAAATCCCAGTTTTCAAACACAAGATTAAAGCTGCTCATGTCAAGCAGAAATTCAGTACACGGCTAGCAACAGGCACGGTGCATAACATAAAATGCAAGGCCAAAAAAAACTAGATGAGCAAAAGAAGGGGAGCGGAGGAAAAAAGGCAGAGGAGAGAGATCAGATTAACAAGGGTCAACTGGTGAGTTGTAAATGAGCATTTATGGCTAGTCAGGGCCAGGTGGATCTTTGCTTGCTAGTGTTTGTAGCTGGCATTTTTCTTGCAGCCCTTGTTCCTTCGGCTGGTGGCAGAGCATCTTTCTGTTTCCTCTCCAAGTCCACAGACAATTGAAGCCAGTTTTATGTGGCAGAAAGAAAGGGAAGAATTTGGAAGTGGATTCTCCATGTATAAAGGGAGTATTCCTCCAAGCAGCAGATACCAGGGGCAAACGGTTGCTTTTCGTGTCCTATGACGTCTCGGAGGCACCGGGCAGCCCCATGTTGAAAACAGAATGTTGGACTAGATCAGGGGTGTCAAACTCTTTGCATATAGTGGCCTGAATAGCATTCATGGCACCTGCTGCAGGCTGGAAGTGACATCATGAAGCAGGAAGTGACATCATGAAGCAGATGATGGCCAGAAATAAGCACTTCGTTTTTGCATAGAAACTCGTTAGCTGCAAATGACAGAAAATGTGCAAATCTTGTCCCTAACTTCAAGATTATAGTGAGCCCAATTATAATGGGGGCTGGAGAAATTGCTTCCAGGGGGTGCATCCGGTTCCAGGGGGCACAGGCCCTAAGATAGACCATTGTCTCGTTCAGTAACTCTGTCTTATGTCCTTAACTAGTTCTGTGGATAAAGCTTCTCCCTTGCACAAAAAGAGCCAGTGTAACGATTATAGTGATGGGCTTTCCCCTGTATAAAGCTGGAAGGTGGGGCGGGCGAAGGATTGGGCTAGGCTCAACCTCACAGGGTTGTTGTCAGAATAACATGGAAAGTTCTGTTGTGCTCTGTGCTGCGCTCTCTATCATGCCTCTCTTCATCAGTGCACTTTCTGATTCCCGTTCAGTATCTTTGTTGGACTATGGTATCCAGAATTGTCCGTGGTACTCCGCAACGTAACTGGGCTAAGACGGGCGTGCTTGTTTAGAAATTCACCATAAATCAGCTACTTGCATATCTGTTTACCGTGAATCAAAACTTGCTTAGTTCCACCCAGAGCAAAGCTTTTGGTTTTATTCATTTTACACTTTCATTTTCAGCTCAAGTGACGTGTGGTTGCATGGTTCCTGGAGAGAATTTAACAAGCTGTTTGTTTACAATAATAGGCATTAATCATGCTGTTGTCTGGCTACCACTGAGATATTTTTTTTCAGCTGAATCCACCCTGCCACGGTATTTCCTAACAGGGAATGACTCTATCAGAATAAAAGTATTGACAAATCACAGTGATGCTAGTTCTGTCTTGTAAGGAGGAGCCTGTTGCGCCCCAGTCCTATAGATTGTCAGGCTGGAACACTGCATTATAATGATCTGACTCATCGCAGTTGATATCCAATTCTATATTCCTGGTCCATTTCCCAGGAACACCTCCTAGTGTTAATTTCAGGTTGGCATTATCAGATACCTGCTTTGGAGCCACAGCCCAGCAGGGGAGGGCATGGAAAGGTATTCTGTACCTTTTGTGCAATAGGCCCACACAACATTGTGGGGCCAAAGAAACACTGGTGTGGCAGCATCACAGGCAGGCACTGCACCAGAACTGGAACCTATAGTAGGCTTTCCCTTTGCACTGGCACTATGACCTTATTGGAGCTTTTCCAGTGATAGGAATGGGTTAGTTCACCTGCATAAGGTGAGGCCTATAGGCAGGGATGCATGTAGTCTGTGCTAAAAAAGGTTTCGTGCCCAGCCAATGCAAATTGTATGGATTCAGTGACAGGCATGATTTCATCTGAACGTGCCAGTTAGGGAGAACAATGAGTTCTACAAGGTCCTGAAACCCCACCCTCAACCCCTGGAAATCTTACTAATCCTGTTCCTTAGCTTCTGAGATTCTAGGAGGCGTTGCCCACCTTCTTCCAAGCATATCTTTGCAGCCAGAAAATCGGGATTTTAAAAGAAGAAAATACTGAAAAAGCTAGATTCTCAAGAAGCGGAATACTGTATCCAGTTCTGCATTCCTGGATCATGGCAGACACACAACTGTGCTGATGGGTGCAGCTCCTACCCTATGTTGGCCCCCACAGGGCAATGTTGCGTATATGTTGATAATTTGACTGTGTTATAGCAAAAAGGCAACCTCAGACTTGCCCACAGACCTTGTGTTGTACTTTGAGGCCCATGGGAAGGCTGACTCACTTCATCAAGAAAGCAGCATCTCTGCCCTGTCTGCTTGAGATCTGCAGAAAATAGCAGGCAGCTTGGGGGTAGGAATGAGTTTTGCAAAAAGGGAAGAAGGGATATGATGGAATGAAATGCCTAAAAACCTTGACTTGATCAAAGTTAGAATCCTCACTCCAGATGAGATCGAACAAATCCCAGCCACCATTATGAAATAGAGGGGTACCAGGAAAGCTCCAAGAATTTCAACTAGGGATTTTTTAAAAAAGGCATTAAAAAGGTAATTAACTTTCAGTTTGTAATCCTGTCTAGGCTGCTAATGTGACTCAACCCAGATTATTAGAAGTGCCTTAGAGGCATCTATATAGCAGCCCAATTTTATGCCTGTTTACTAAATGTAAATTCTGCTGCATTTAGGGGAATTTTTTTTCCAAATAAGGGCATAACATTGTAGCTAAGGAACACTACCAGAGACTATGTATGAACGGTAGCAGCACCTCTGATTTACAAAATTGTTCAGGTTGTGTTCTGCCAATTCTTGAGACCCCTTTCAGAATGAAAAGCTATGTTGTTGGGAATACGCTCCTGTCTAAATACAGGTGAAACTAGTATCTTGTTAAAAGATCACTATATGTGACATTCCAAAACAAAACCCAAACACTGTAACATTAATTAGCATTGCTGATTGTAAACTGCTTGCATGTTAAAAACAGCTGTCCAAGAAAGGTCATGTCAGACTCAACTACAATGCATGTTGTAAATTTCTGAGATAATCCTGGGAAATGCAGCCATTTTCTTGGGTACACTCAAGCTTAAAATTACATAAGAACATAAGAAGAACCCTGCTGTATCAGGCCAAAGGCCCATCCAGTCCAGCTTCCTGTATCTCAGTGGCCCACCAGATGCCTCAGGGAGCACACAAGACAACAAGATGCCTGCATCCTGTTGTCACTCCCTTGCAACTAGCATTGTGAAGTAGCCTACTTCTAACATAAGGAGGTTGCACGACCCATCATGGCCCACGATGAACTTTTCCTCCAGAAATCTGTCCAATCCCCTTTTAAAGGCACCTAGGCCAGATACCATCACCACCTCCTATGGCAAGGAGTTCCACAGATTAATCACCCTCTGGGAAAAAAACACTATTTCCTTTTATCCGTTCTAACTCTCCCAGCACGCAATTTTAGTGGATGTCCCCTGATTCTGGTGTTGTGAGAGAGGGAAAAGAACATCCCTCTATCCATCCCATGTATAATTTTGTATGTCTTAATCAAGTCCCCCTCAAGAGCCAGCATATTTTAGGGGTTGGTTCTCAGAGTAAATCATCAGAGTAAATTATTTCTCAGAGTAAATCATCAGTTAAGGCAACACAGGCTAGTCGGCCTGTGTGTGTGTGTGTGTGTGTGTGGACAGGCCCATTTTACTGCCCACAATCAGGACCAACTCAAGATTGTCCAGTAACTGAGGTGGTGCAACAAATGCCCCCTTACTTGGCAATCTGCCCACTGCTGCCAGCACTCCTCCTCTTACTCCCTGCATTTGAACAGGGGGGAATGCAGAAGAGGAAATGCAGAGGAGAGGCAATGATGGGCTAGCCCTTAGTGCAGTGGTGCCCAAACCTTTTTTGCACTGAGATCCACTTTTTAAAGTAGCACTCCCTTGGGACCCTCCTAGAAGTATGAGACTAAAAAATTAATATTACATTTCTTTTTCACCTGCTCTGCTTTTATCCTGTTTACTATGGTTGGGGTAGTGGTGGAAAACCCACCTTGTGGAGTGTTTGTTGAACACCATGTTCATAGGATCATGCATTCTTCTTTACCTGGCCTTTGATAACAGAGGCACATTTGCATACGTGTGAGTAAATGTAGACATGTGGCTCAGTTTTGCTTTCGTAAGGCTCAATACATTTTCCTTGTCAGCTTGGAGGAAGGGGCCTGCTGGATCAGGCCAAAGGCCCACCTAGTCCAGCTCCTTGTATTTCACAGTGGCCCACCAGATGCCGCCGGGAGCACAGGACAACAAGGTATTTGCATCCTGTTGCCACTCCCTTGCACCAGGGGTAGCCTACTTCTGAAACCAGGGTACAGATACCCATCATGGTGTGTAACGTGTGATGGATGTTTCTTCTAGAAACCTGTCCAATCACCTTTTAAAGGCACCCTGGCCAGATGCCATCACATACTGTGGAAAGGAGTTCCACAGCTTAATTACCTGCTGGGTAAAAAAAAATTTCTTATATCTGTTCTCTCTCTTGTTTTGAATTCATCAGATCGGGATCATGCTGGTGATATTGCATTCCTTTCCGGCTGCCCTTTGAAGTGGACTGAGGCATGTTCACCTACTTGTGTTTAAATACACACGTGCTCCTCCATTTCGATTTCCATAAGGCTTAATACATTTTCCTTGTCAGCTATCGACACCTTGAGATCCACCAAAAATCAGCTCAAGTCCCATTGCCAGAGCATTGCCGGCCTTCGCCACATGTTCTCTATGTTCCATCCTTCCTTTCTGAATCTGAGAGGTAGTAGGTGGGCATCTCTACCAACTCCCCTTCTTAAATGACCACTTTAGTCAGCCTCATGGACAAGATGGCCCTGCCATCTTGTAATTGCAAGATGGCCATTACAATCAGTAAGCCCCCAACAATGTAGAACAGTTGTCCCAGAAATAAAGCTGCTTCTGAGGAAGAACCTACACACACACACACACACACACACACACACACACACAGAGAGAGAGAGAGAGAGAGAGAGAGAGAGAGAGAGAGGTCTAAAATGGCCCTGGGTAGGGTGGGGTGGGGCTCTCCACCTTCTCGCCCTCTCACCCCTTTGGCTGTTTTCTATAACTGCAGGGGCAAATTGCCTGCAAGGCTGATTTTTGGAAGCAGGACAAGACATCCCAGGAGCCCTTGACTTCCTCTGAAGATGTCTTATGATGCATGACACTGTTTTTCTGCAAAATCAATCTCCAAGACACTAGCAGACTCTGCTTGAGTGGCCTAGAAATAGCAATGTGTGTCAATTCCCAGGGTGATGAATGACTTGGAAAAGCTGCCAGTCTCCTTTTGCCAGGCAGTCCTTTGAAAAGGGGGCATTCGTCCAGATGAGCAGGGAACGTATAACATCACCATGCTAATGCCAATCCTAAACTCCGAACTATATAGTGTACACAATTGTGTGCAATGCTAGCCTGACAGCCATTTTGGAAAAAGAATGCTTGGGCTAGGGGCTGATTTTGGGGTGAAAGCTTATGCAAATTGGAAAAAATACCATAGCTAGCACTTGGGTACCCCAATAATTTGCAATTAAAAACAAACAGCAGCATTGCATTCTAAAGCTACGGTGGCCAGTAATTCATTTGCTACTTGCCTAACAGCAGTTAATCATGTAAGTGTGATTTCTTCTTACAAAATAACATTATTTCTGTCCCATGGGTGATCAACACAAAATGCTAAATAATGAGAATTTCTACTGAAAACACCACATAAAAAGAAATCTAAGTCAAAAAGAGAAAAAAACACTGCTTTTGCTTATTTTGACAGTTTGACACAAATTTAGATCAGTTTCACAAAATCACTTGTGCTTACTTTTGACAGTTTTGAGGAATCCACATATAGTTTTCAGTAAGGTATCAGGAGGAGGAGTGGCAGAAACAGGAGGCAGCTTGCTTAAACTATGAACATGCATATACATAGTTCACAGTGCGTGCTGGGGCGACTTCATTGGAATGTACTGTAGAAGTAGTAAGCAGCAGTTTCTTGAGGCTCCAAGCAGCAACCAGGGTGCAGCTCTGAGCAGGTTATTTTGGGCTGGGGTGTGTGTGCGCTAGTAATGGCCCACCTTTGTAGGGCCATTCACTCTTATTTATTGCGCTGTTTGAACAATTTGCCATAAAAATTTGGACAAAAACATATAACACCGCAATTTGCTATTTTAATCAAGACATTTTGGAAAAAATATCACCAAACCACCTGAATAAGGAACTTATAATAAAAATAGCTTTTTTAAAACCAGGGACTTATAGAAAACTACATTGGAAAAACAAGTTGTGAACTCATGCTTCAGTAATTACGATTGGGAAAATATGCCTGTTAAGAGACTGTACTGCAGTTTATCTAAATGGTAAGCTCTAAAGGGCACTGGTGAGGTGACTTAGAGTTCAACAGAACCTTTATTTTCCCTAGAAAGCGTGTTCAGGATTGCAGTCTCCGTTTCTATAGTGCTGTGTACTTTATAAACTTGAAAATATTTATTCTGCTCCCCTCTTCCCTGTTGCATTTTAACATTTTCCAGTTGGCAAACATTCATTTTCTTTTGTCTAAGGGCAACTGAAATCAACACTTGTCTCTTGTTATTTCCTCATCATTACTTCCTGGTACACTTAATTGACCATTATTGCAGTTAATGGTAGAGTTCTGAGAATGACGTTTGCTGTTAAAGGGGTGTTTAAAAGCTGCCGTAGAAAGCAGAGTGGAATGAAAAATAGTGAAATCTGCGATTCCTTTAACCTCTGCAGTATAAAGGCACGGTGCAATCCTGCCCCCTTAAAAATCAATGGGACTCTTTGGCATGGACCAAAGGGAGAAGGTCTGCATCTCTTTGCAATCCAGCATGAATCAGTACTGTCCAAATAATCATTTTGAGAAAATCCAGGTGGTGATCTAGTAGGAGGCAGGGAAAACAGGCAAGCAACCAGCTGTACTACTGTTCAGAGCACATGAGTGGTAAGTAAGGGCGCACTTTTCAATGTTCACCTTGTTTAGGAAGCAAGTTATCAGCTCTCATCATAATGGACAAGGGCTGTACACATTCAGGCAACACATACAAAACATTTTAGTATGGTGGGAGCACTCTGCATACTCACCAGCCTGTGCAAGTGTCAAACTCTGGATAGGTCACAGCCCTGAAGAACCTGTTTTGCCTTTCAAAGAAGCATGCTACAGCTTCCAAAGTCAGATGTGTTGCCTTTCAGAGATGTACAGAAGAAAGAAAGAACCCCTCACTTTTGGGTCACAGAAGAACTGTTTGCCCAACAACTGGAATGGAAATACTATTATTTGATTCGTTATGGGCAGTGGTGGGATTCAAATAAATTAACAACCGGTTCTATGTCCTTCAGGGTGGCCTTCAGGGCCATCCGCTGCCTTTCTTCCCTCTCCCAACCTAAAATTAGCAACCGGTTCTGCAGAATAGGTGAGAACTGGCTGAATTTCACCACTGGTTATGGGTATAATCTTATACACAATGTTGTGCTCTGGCTACTATCATTCAGTAAAAATGTTGAAAACTTGGACCACATTCTAAGAACTATGCAGATAAAATCAGCAGGGGAGAAGCTGCCCGCCTCCTTTTTCCAAGACTCTCTTCCAGATTCTCATGCCATTTGAGACTAGGGAAGGTGGTGCTCTGTCCTGATGGCTTAGATACAGAACATCCTCCTAGAGGAAGCTCCACTGAATTTGTTCAGGCATTTCAACATACTTTAACTAAAATCACTTATGTATGAATTACGTCTTCCAGGTTTTATTGTTTTTATGCTATTTTATGGTAATTATATATTGTTCGGGAAGTCTTGAGTAACTTAGAAATTCTCTAAATGAACAACAAACAAAACCTTCAGGTGGCTGCACAGATGGCTCACTTCTATATGCTCAGAAGCTGCTCTTTTCCCAATGAGATGGAGGAAAGAAGAGTATTTTCCTGCACAAACCAATCCGTGGCGAAAGATGTCATGAATGCAAAGGAGGACACAACACCCCAAAATGTAGGACATTTAAAAAAAACACCACGTTTTTGTAAAAAACGTTACAAAATAAAAACTAAAATCATGTTTGTTTTGGGGTGTCTTCTCTTTTTGGCTATCCAAGCAACCCACATACTCTGTCCCCACACGCCAGCAAGCAATATGGGCAGCCCCTTTCGATGCTGGGACCCCCTGCCTGGCTTGAAATGTAGGATATTTTGAAATTTACCCAGGATATGTCCTGGAAAAGGAGGATGTCTGGTCACCCTCAGCAGAAGGGCAGGTGCTCTAAGATAGTGTCAACTAGATTAATTTCACAGAGCACATATGCAGAAATTACTGTGGTTTTGTTTTTTTAATTTACCCTGCTTTTCTTCTTAAAATAACCAAAGTGGCTAACAATCAAATTCTAAAACCATAAAATGCAGCAATAAATACAATTGACATCATGCAGCATATCAAAACAACAATTATCAGAGAGGAGAAATGATCCTCAATGAAAGAAAACCCCATGGGAAGGCTAATAGGGATGGTTCAGTTCTTCATTCAATTGGAAAGGAGTTCCACAGTTGTGGTGTTGCTACAGAGAAGGCCCTTCCTCTTGTTACCAGTAGTCAAGCCTCAAACTGGCAGCACACACAGGACAGAACCCCCAGTAGTGTCAGCCTACCGGTACGCTGGGCGGGTTCTGCTCGGTCGCTGGGCGGGTCTGCTCGGTGATCGGCAGCGTGCTCGCTGCATTCCGTTGCGTAATGGGGAAAGCCCGCCCGGAACGCAGCGAGCACGCTGCCGATCACCGAGCAGACCCGCCCAGCGACCGAGCAGAACCCGCCCAGCGTACCAGTAGGCTGACACTACTGAGAAACCCCCCCGCCCTATTACATTAGGAGCTGGACCTTATCATATGAAGCCTCTCTCAAATTACATACAACTTCTTACATACAAATAAATGTACATAGTAAGTGTCCAAGTTTCTTACATACAAATAAGTGTCCTACTATCCACTGATTTGTTATCCTCTGCTTCAGTTATCCATGGATACTGGAATGCCTATTAAAAAGATAGGGGAACATTAAATAAATCTGTTTTACCTTGTTGCAGCAAAACCGTTCATGTTTCCCTATCTTTAAAAAGGCATCCCCAGTATCCACTGGGGTTTCACTTTTCCCGGGAGTGGGGTCCAGAACAGAACCCCAGCAGATACCTGGGCACACCTGTACTTGCACACAAACTCAAAGAGTGAGGTATCTGCCTCCTTCTCCCCCTGTACGAACAAAAAAACTTGAAAAAATAAAATTTGCTTGCTCTTTATGAAGATGTGGTATGCCCACCAGGGGCCAAATAAAATTGCCTTGGGAGCTAGATATAGTTGGGCCACCATCCAAAAATCCCTGAAACAGGCAATATAAGAAAGCAGATACCAATATATTCTTGAGTTTCATCAGCTTTGGAGGTATGAGAAATCTTAGATCAATTTGTGACAGACAGGTGTTCTGCCTTCATTTAGGCTGTACTACAGTAATTGGCTGTTGGAAATTAGAACATAAATTGGGCTAATTAATTTGCCTATTTTTTGTGGCCTTATGGACTACAGTTTTCCCCAAATACACCACTATGGTTCTGATTAATAGAGGTTATGTTCAAGTGTACAGGGACATTCTTTCAGAAGAGGAGCCACATGGCACTATGGCAAACTAACACAATGGTTTCTTAATGCAGGCAACAGCAAATGAACAAGGGGGTTGTTCTCTTGCATGCCGGAGATCGCTAGGCATAGAAGTAGCGTTCAATTAGTAATGTGATACTATTGTAAGGAGCCTGAAAATGAATTACAAATGCCTCTAAATATATCAACAGCCACTCTCACCCTTGTTTGTTCAATGGATATTTTATAAATCCATGCCTCAGAAAGTCATAATTGATGTTTGTAGTTATGACAGCTACTGGCATTAAAACAAAACTTCTATCATTAAAATATGGATTGCCCCATAGGTAACAGAGAGCGAGAAAGAGAGAGGAAAAGTTTCTAAACAGCTTAAAAAGAAAATTAAAAAAGGAATTTAGATACAACCCTGCAGTTCCTTTTTCAAGGAAGAGTTGTTCTTTTTCAAGGATCATTTTCCTTTGGCTAAAAGCGCCCTCTTCTGGACAAATGCTGCTACTCTGGAATGTTAGGAAGCTGGAGTCTGAGACTTTAAACCATGAAAAACCTTAGCACCTTTATTTACATTGCGAAGAGCTATTAATATAAAACATACTGCCTTAGCCTCACTGAGGCAAACAAACGTTTTCTCTGAAATATTTTGTTTCCTCTTTACACATAGAACTGATGTAGAACCTGTAACTCTTTCATGGCTACAGGGAAGATGGTGCACTCAGGATTTCTTACTGCAGGAATCAGAAGAAGGTAGCTGCTCTTTTAAGTGTATAACATACCTTGACTCGCCACCTAAGAAGCCAAATATTCCAAGAGGTGCTAGAGTCAACCAAAATGCTAGACACAAACTCACACCCAGTTCTGCGGGATGATAGCAGTCTTGTTGCCTTGGAAAGGAGTCTCATTAACTTTGCCCATTCCTGTCCACCTACTATGCCTGCTCAGAGGCACTGTTTGGGGCAGTCCCCAATGTTTTACTGCATGCTGGAGCTTCAGCAGTCCGCGGAGCCTGCTTTGGAAGACGAATGGGTACATAAACATTAGAAGCGCAGTGTTCCTTAAGGTACTCTCCACCTTTTTCTTCATAATCTTTCCTCGTAATCCAGCCTTCTTCTTGGTTCATATACTCCAGGGCCCAAGTCCGAGCTCCATGCCATGCATCTAAAATAGGATTGGAAGCAAGATGCACCTGTATGGTAGAAAGAACAGTGTCACAGCACCAGAATGGTAACAGATGAGCAAAGCTGTGTGTGTGTGTGTCATGGTTTGGGGTACTTTCCTCCTCACACACACACATACACACACCTCTTGATAGCAAAGCTTTTCAGAGATTCCCTCTTTGCGAAACTTCACTTGCATCTCACTTCCTACTGAAAATCCAGGAATAAAGCATTCCTGCCTGCTCTCCAGGCAGGGAAAAGGTAGAGATCAAGTTTCAAGGAGACTGGGCAAGTTTTGTTTTATTTCAGAATTGTCTAAACCAGTGATGGAGAACCTTTTGGGCTCAGCATGTCAAAAATTCAGAAAATGTCCACCTTGACTGTGCTAGTATGTCACCCCACCCCCCGAACAAAACAACAATAATTCTATACATTTTTTTAAAAAATACAGTCCGATCATGTGTGGTGCTATGTATTATATAAAGAAAAGTCAAATGACAAAAATTAAATACGAATAAAGCAAACTCAGTGGTTGTTGGGTCTTGGCAAATGCTGTGGGTCTCAGTGGGTCTTGGCAAATGCTGGCATGTCACCCAAATTATTGTGGTGTGTCACCTTTGATACACATGTCACAGGTTCACCATCACTAGTCTAAACCCTTCAGCCTTTTACAAACCTCTTTTGTTCCAAACCTCTTTGAACTTCCTGGCCATTTAGCTCTGAATTACACTGTATGCATGAGATTCTCCATCACTTCAGCGCCATTTGCTGGCCATTTATATTCTTGCATTGCTCAAAAATGATTGCAGGTTAAATTGCCAAAGTAAAGTCTCTTTACTTTTTAACTTGTTCCTTTGGTTACCCACTTTTTCTTTTATTAAGACTTTTAATAAACCTTTTCCATGCATACTCCAAGACTGCCTAGTTCCTGGCAAGTGAAAATCAGTGGATTGTCACGTCTCCTCGCTCTGCAGGTACTCCTTTGAATGTGATACTGACAAAGACCCAGGAGGTTGAATGTTATTCTAGGAAGGGGGTTCTGTCTGTGGGTGGGTGTGCACTCTGGCTAGCCTCCTGGGATGGAGGCAGTGCATTCAAATACCAAGGCTTTTTCTTGGTAAGCTGCATGTCCAAACAGGGAAGAGAGAGGAACGGGAAAGGAGTGAGTGTGCTCTGCCCTCATTACTGCCCTGCTGGCAGCCCCTCTCTGAACCCTGACACCAGCCCTCACTGATCAGAGGCAAAGCTAAAATAGTTTTACTTTCATGATTGTTCAGGGGAAGATGCTTTCTACAGCTGCTCTGGTTTTTAAGCTTTGGATTTTATAGTTGATTCAAATGTGAATTTCCATTTTTTTTACATTAATGTTGTTATTTGTAAACCATCTGGATGTTGCTGTGAAAAGGAATGTGTTTTTAAATATTAAAGCAGCAAGCCTATCCTCTGTCATTCCAGAGTGGGCTGTATTAGAAAAATCTCAGATACAAAGCATATGCTACAGTTCTGTATCTTGTCTTAAGCTGCATAATTGAGGGTGCAATCCTAATCAATTTTCCAACACTGACATAGCTGTGCCAATGGCCACTGTGCTTCATCCTGTAGTTGGGGGCAGCCACAGAGGCCTCCTTGAGGTAAAAGAACATTTGTTCCCTTACTTCAGAGTTGCACTGCCCTTATCCCAGTGCTGGAAAGTTTGTTAGGATTGCACCCTTAGAAATATAGCAAATCAATACAAATACTTCCCAAACATATCATACGAAGGACTATTAGTTAGTTTTGGGGGCAGTCTGCCAAGTACTGATCACATGCAGCCTCTGCACTGCCAAAGCAAACACCACACCTGAAAAGATGACTGGAAAGGCCTCATTTCAAGCAGTTCCTTCTGAATTCTGGCTTTCATTCCTGGATACATCATGTTTCCCCCAGTAAGGAAGATATTCTGGACTAGCTTGTCCTGCTGCTCTTTAGGATACCTGAAGAAACAATAAATAAAACTGCTGTTATATAGATGCAGTGCTGTGAATATAGATGAAGTGCTTTTATGGTTCATGGCATTGAAGTAACTTACTGTTTTCATGCTTTTTGTTGTATATGCTGGTGAGTGCCTCGACTCTTTTCTGAAACCAAAAGGTTTCTTGACAAGGATAGCTATGGAATCAAGGCTCTAATGTCCTGACATATTCCAACAGAAGTCAGGAAAAGTGTTTTCAGCAGGCTTTGAAAGGACAAAGACAAAGGCACAACCATCACTTTGAAGTAGTGTAAACAGCGCTCTACGAACTAACCTCTCCAGGACAAAGGCCATGGTTTCTGCTAACCCAGCCTGCTCTTCTCCTATCAAGAATGGCTGGAAGATGATTTCAGGAACTCGGATTCTTTCTGTGCCAAGAAAGAGCTGGTGATACTCTGCCAAGTTAAACACGGGCTGTAAAAATAGTAGATTCAGAACAATACTGCTTTAGAGCTCTGCTCTGCAGCTTTTAAAAAAGTATTATATTCTCTGCACGCGCACATGCACACACACGCACAAATCACTGGCATAATATCTATTCTATGCCATCATCTGAAAAGATGCTTCATCCTTTCAACACTTCAAGTACATTTGCCTGGAAAGATATGATCTCTATCAGGTATTATCAAAGCAGCAACAGGTGTTTGTGGAGACACCTTTTCCTCACTGTCTGGGGATGGGATTGTGCACCCCTTTCAGAACCAGCCAAGCACGAACTGTTTCAGCTGCAATAATGACACTTTTGTGAACAGAGAAAGGAGAACTTGAGCACCAAGCATTTGAGCCCAGGTCTCCCAGGGTCACACCCAAAATGATTGGCGGAGTACCATGGATTTCAGAAGGTAGTTTATATAGACATTTCTGTGGAATTCAGAAAGAGAATAAAGACAAACCTGTACTGTAGTAACTGGCTTTTCAACTTCAGGTTGGTCTTCAGCAAACAAAGGCTCAAATTCATTCATGCTTTCTACATCTTCCATGGATTGTTCACTGCTCAGTGGGTCCAGGTCAGGAGTCTTGGAAAGGAAAGAGACCACAGGCTATTCCCGTAAACAGCAAAGCCACATAAGCTAGCATGCATATGCCAATATGCTAAAAACAGCTGTGAGTATGGTAAACAGTTTTCTACTGACTATATTTCACTTATGCAATATTCAGTTCTGAAAAAAAACAAAACATAATACTTCAAATCCAAGCCTGATGGTTTGCGTAAAAGCCACTGGGTTTTATGAAGCCACCCCCTTAGCAAGTGTGCTAATATAAGGATTGCAGCCACAGTGAACAAAACTGGGGCTCCCAAAATAAGGATCTTATACACATGTTTACAATTCCACCAAGTTAAAATATCAACTCAGACTATTCCTCTGCTTAGAAGAATGACCGTTCTTCATGGTTGAAAAAGAATTTTTTTTTTAAAAAAAGGTTTGTGTACCATTTAAGGCTAGAGTTAACCTAGATTTTCAAGATAGCTCAAACTTGGTGCTTTTACAGACATGCCAACAGGTCTACCAATTATTTTATTCTGTCCTCGGATTCTGGAAAGCAAATATTTGTTGGCTAAATAAATGTGTGAATTTTGGAAAATTGCTACGTTCAGGCAGCAATCCTCAATCCAGTGTGAAGGTAGACATTATGCCCCAAGGGGCCACAAAGACCAGGCTACCAAAATGAAACCTTCCCAGCTCACTGTTGGCTAAAAGTGTCATCAGAGAATATTATTTATTGAGTGCTATCCAGAGCCTTCTTTACTTAGATCTCTAATGCTAGGTATTTGGGTTTGGAAATTTTGCATCAAGAAATTGCTCTTCCCAGATGTTAACCAAATATGCTATTTTTAATGTAGCAACCATACTAAAAGCATATACTACTTAAAACTAAAAGCTTACGTAAGGATACAGATTAAATACTCCTCTGCTTATATGTAAAAATATGTCCCAAAAAAGTTTGCTAGGACTGTGACTATTTTCAGTTCATGGTCCTCCTCCTCCCACTGCAGAAAGGTTACACTTTTCAAAGAAATGCTCCTGGCAACAAAGCTATATTCCGCTCATATGAAAAGGCAGTTCAGCTACTACTAAAACTAAAGGCACAGTGTGGCATGCGCTGTCATCCCTGACTCCGAGAGTGGTCCAAATGAGCTTTACGCTGGTCCTTGTGCTGGCCAAACTTTGTTGGCCTAACTCCAGGCTAGGACTGCACCCTCCTTAATACTCTAATTTTGATTGCTTAGGTTTAGGACACGTTATCTCTGCTATACCAGGTGTTTCTCAGGTTCAACAACAATGAAGGTCAATGACCAAAGCATCCTGCCATCCATACTTGTCTCCTCTAGGTATACATGGAACTTGAGCATTACGACTTTCTTTGCATCTAGATTAGCCGAGATTTAGCCGAGAGGGTTAATGCCTCCGTTTGCCCGAAGATACAGCTGAAGATCTCAAGGTTGTGAGCTCGGGACTGCCGGAAGTCTCTGTGAGCAGCAGACCTTGCAACTGTGGCTGATTAGAAGCTGAGCTCCAGCTGCCTCGTGGGAGGAGGAGTGTGCTGAGAGTCAGCTGCGTCTCTGGTGAGAGCAGGGAAGCATCAGCCAGCAGAAGACAGACGGGTGGCTAAAGAAAGAAGGCTAAATCCAGAAAGGAAGATCTGAATGTGTGTAGTTCTTGAAAGACAGAACATTCTGTAAATTGTAAAAACCTTCGGGTTTATGAATAAAGTCTGCCCATGTAAACCGCCTTGAGTTACAGTCACTAGAGAAATCTAGTGATCTTAAGAAAGGCGGTATATAAATACATGCATAATCTCTCTGAATTACAAAGTCAGTCTTGACATGCAACTGCTCTCTCACCCTATAGTCTGGTATTTTCCCATCAGCTGTTTCTGCCACTGATTTGGGAAGTGTCCAGGAAAGATGATACATATCAGGAGGAGCCAGACAAAAATCTTTACACATTTTTAACCTGACAAACTTCATTGTTCCATTCTTAAGTCTCAAACAGATCATATGTATTAACTCTCAACATCTATAAATTGGGCTGCACCATATCCCGCAAAGGGTATTCAAATAGAGTGACTCCTCACTTTTCTGTGGGGCCATTTCTAGGAGGGGGAAGGTGGGAGGGAGGGCGGAATGGGGCAGGGGGAGGGTGTTCCTGCAGGCGCAGTGGCCCGGGCAGAAGGGAGGAGCCTGGATGCAGCCAATAAGCCACATCCAACCCCCTGTCTTTGGGCCGTGCAGTCACAATTTGGGCCGCTATGGCCTGCTCAGACATGCACCTGCTAAATAGCAAGTGCTGATCTGAACAGCCCCATAGGGGCAGGTAGTGCCTATCCTGGGGTAAGGCAACAAACATGCCCTTGCCCTGTGGAGGCTCCAGCAGCGTCCTAACCTGTGCTGGATACAGGGCAGGCTAGGATTGCACCCTCAGAATTGTTTTGCATAGAATTGGTATTAACAGATGCAACTCGACCTCCTTGTGTTACCTCTGGCTTGCTGTCCACAACATCCACTTCAACACTGGCTTCTGCCTGTAGCATTTTCTGCTTCGTTTGCTCAACAGCCATACTCAGCTTGTGGATATAAGACTGAAGTTCTTCAGCGGAGTCCATGTTCAGTTCCATCAAAGCTTTGTGAAATTGATCCATTTGACCATCTTCCAGCAGTTCCTGCCCCCAAACACAAGGGAATAGTTAATTTTTAATCACCAATGCTGGAAATTAAGCAGTCATTGTCTTTCACTGATGCTCTTCCTATTGATTGCAGTAAGGTTAGTAGGAACACTGCAGAAAAATCACACCTGGGACAGAGCAGAATTCAAAAAGACACTGGCATACATGAAAATATGTTTGCTGACAACCAAGTGATATTTGCCCCTTCCTCAGTTTTGTATCCCAGTGACCTTATAACATTATTTCTGGTCTTCGTTCATGCTACTCATTCCCTATCCAATTTCCCCAAAGCCCAAACTGCAAATAAATCACTCCATCTGGTTACCTGAATGTAAAGCAGCCTGTCCAGCCTTTCTTGATCAAGCTGCAGCTTCTCCTCTCGCCGACGGGCATTAAGTTCCTGGAGCCGACGGAGCTGCTGCTGCCGCCTCTCCTGCTTCTCCTCGGACGTGAGGGTGCTCCCCAGGAGCTTACTGGAAAAGGGCAGCTGCATCTTATGCACGTTGTTCTCATAATACTCAGGAGAGCGCCACTTCTCCATCTCTGCTCAAGTTACCAAAGCACAACAAATAGTTCAGTCAGATTCAGCCAAAACTCTTCTGTGCAAATTCCTTTTTAAAAGAGCAGGCTTCTGGAAATGAAGGGGAAACATTCTAGCTAAGGATGCACATAGCCCCTTTGTCCAGAATTATTTTTTTCTTGTATTCTCCAAATGAGGTGGGTGTTGCCTATTCAGAGGCAGATCTAAGGGAGGGCAAAGCTCTAAGTTTGGCAAGAAGCCTTACCTTGTAGTGGAAATCACTCCTCTCCTGCACCGTTTTAGCCAATCCTCACAGGGAAAAGCAACATCTTGGCATTGCTTACTGGCTACAGCAGCAAGGGAGAGGAGGGATTTACATGACAGGGTAAGGCTTCTTGCAACACTTAGAGCTTTGTCCTCCCTGTAGATCCGCCTCTGTGCCTATTGCACCCACTGAAAATCTTCCCCACCCTCTCTGCACCAAGATACAGGAGACATGAAAAGGGGGGATGTTTGCCCAAGGTATTTTAATTTAAGGAGCGTAACTTCATAGTTATTGTAACTAACTAACCAAACACTAGTCTGCTGACTAGGTAGTGCTGGTGGATGTTGTGGATAGGTTTGAAACAGTGCGATCCATATGAAACAAGATCACCTATAGGGCCTGACATAATTCTGAAAAAAATGTTGCAAGTGTGACAAGTTCAAGTTCTGACTATATGATGGACTTTAAAACAAGCACACAGGGCACACACCTTCCCCGCAAGGACTCTACCGTACAGCAATTCAGGTAGAAAACAAACACGGTAGATGCATTCGTAATCTGAATTCAGTACTTTCAAAACTGTACCGGAACACAAAATATGACCAAAATGTCAGGAAAACATAACCTCTAGAATGGCAAAAGTGAGATGTGGAAGCTCAGCCTGTTCTTGATGGGGTAGCACTTGATGGGGCAGGACTGTGCAACGTATGGGTGCTGGTGGGCCCAGTCCTGCTCGTAGGTGGGGGCGGGTGGTAGCAGCAGCCAGGAGCACTTTTGCCCAAGTACGTCAGATACGGTCCTTCCTCAAGAAAGCAGATCTGGCCACAGTCCCCTGGTCACAGATCAGGGGGCTTACTGGAACAGGCTCTACACGGGGATCCCCCTGAACAGTATTTGGAAACTGACTAAAATTGATTATACAAATAGGAAAACCCATTTTAATACAATATGATGATAATCAATTACTTTCAAATCGATAGGCTCTTTTTTGTGAAAGAGTAATGAAATATTGTCAACGACTCCCATCTTAATTTAACCCATTTTCTTTTGCAGGCATTGAGTTATCCTTCCATTTGTAGAAGGGGGCTTACACAAATGAAAGTGGGTAGTACATGGTTCTTGTGTACAGAAATCCAAATGAAATTCCTTTGGCATATTGCACAAGATGTCAACATACAAAATTATCAGGACCTCATTGTCATGGAATTCTTCCACGTACAGTACAGTACAAAATACCATCACCTTATTGTCACATCTGCTCCTAGGACACAACCCACTAAGTAAGAAAATGAATTAGTGCAGAAGAAATAACTTCTGGGACTGCCAGTGCCAAAGGGGAATGCACAGCTCAAACGGGGCATAAATGCAGTAAGGATAACACTGACATAGAAGCTGCATGACAGACACTGACAGCAACACTTACCTTCCCTATAATCTTCTGCAATATAGCTGTGCTCATGTAGTATTTCCTCTACTCGGCTAATAGTCATGGCAGCAAAGTGCCCAGGGTATTTCAGCTGCAGGAGGCGCTGAAGGTAGGAAGTGGCCTGGCAGCCGCCAAGATTTATGCGCTTACAGTTTCTTGCATCCAACCTGCCAATCCACAAAAACAAAGGGGAAAAAACTAGTTTCTACATGGCACAAGAACATTTTTTAAAGCTGTTTTCCCCATTAGAGATCACAATGGGGGGGTATCATCAGTTTTTCATCTGAGTACTAATTTGAGCTTGAAGAATAATATTCTGTAACAAGTTCACACATAATATTTCTGTTATACATTTCCCTAACTTATATACAGGGTGTTGGGAAAGTCACTGTGCACTCATGTATATTTATTTATGAAAAGTGCACAGTGACTTTCCAAACACCCTGTACATACAATAGGCCATGTTCAGGTATCTTCATCCTTTGCACATAGTGCAATGAAGTTGCTGATAATAAACATGTTCTATGTTTTTCTTCCCTTGCATATGGCATGATATTAAAAACAAGCTTCAAGTGAGGTTATTCAGAGCAGAAATCTAGGTTTAGTTAATATTTGCTGTTAGCAAACCTTTGCAAACAGAAGGAAATGAGAGAGCAAAAACTGAGTCAGGAAGCTCAAATGTAAAAGTCACAGGAGGCTAGGAAAAACACACAGAACATGTTAACAACGCCGTAAGGAGATGATGAGGGTTTCACTGTGATAAAACCAGTGTCTTCACAACTGTGTACGTGGCCTGTGAGAAAAAGTGCGTGTGTGTGTGCGTGTGTATACAAACACACACACACTACCCTTTATGCAAATAAGTTTCATAATCATATATGCCACCCTTCTAAAATTTTGTCTGGCTGTTCAGAGAAAACTGAAAACAAATGTCAGTTTATATATCAACTCTTGCTTTCACGTATTGGACACTCAGGAGGTGGATACAAGTAATAACTGTCTCCTGGCATCAGACCCCTTCACTTGCCCCTTCTCAAGGCAGAGAAGGGACAAGAAAGCAAGTCTATGCTGGTGTGCCTCCACCACTCCACACATTGTGTACAAATTGCAACTCCAGTTTGTGTAAACCCCAGAACAGAGAGGAGACCTGGGTGCTGGAAGGATTGGCAGGAGCTGGCTTGCACCATATCCTATAACTAGAAGGACATGCTCCTGATGTCAGCATATGCCTATATTCACCCCCAAATCAATGGAGAACAAAACCACACCAATCCGCATTACTTTCACCCTGCTATTGCAGAACATAGAAAACAGACTAACTACACAGCAAATCATAGCATTCCCACCCTATTAGCTAAATCCCTGCCACAGAGATCATAACTCAGATTATAGGGCCTGTATTTCTGCTGAGCTTTCTGACTGGAAGGTTGGGAGTTCAAGACCACGCAACAGAGTGAGCTCCCGTTGCTTGTCCCAGCTCCTGCCAACCTAGCAGTTCAAGAGCACATAAAAATGCGAGTAGATAAATAGGTACCACTTTGGTGGGAAGGTAACGGCGTTCCATGCATTATGGCGTATAGTCATGCCGGCCACATGACCACGGAAGCTTGTCCTCGGACAAACGCCGGCTCTTCAGGCTTAGAAACAGAGATGAGCACTGCCCCCTACAGTCGGTCACGACTACACCTTTAGGTCATGAGGAAACCTTTACCTTTTTTTACTCATCCAGTGTACACAGTCAGGATCTGTGGTTCTGATATACTAGAGGCAGGTGTTGCAGGATGCACTTTTCTCATTCACCTCCTGTGGTTGTGTTGTCAGAAAGCCACCTTCTAGGCTAGTCAGTATAGTTTGTCTAGTCTTCCTAGTTTGTTTCTGCTCACCAGTCATGCGAACTCACCAGTCATGCAAAAGGTGAGTTTGGCCTTGGCTACAGCAGTCCTCTTGTTTGGGCTTGAACCTGGCTTGCCTCGTTCCCAGCTTAAGGGCCCAATCCTACCATACGCTTACGCTGCTATGGACGCAGCTGTTGTGAAAGTGCCATAAAGCACTTCATGGTGGCCAACATGGAGGCCAGCAAGAGCAGATGTTGGGCCTCCACACTGGTCAGAGGAACTCAGGGAGCAGATGACGGTGAACATGTTGCCGAGTGGTGCTGGTGCATTCCAGGGCAGGGAAGAGAAAAGTGGGAAGAGGGAAAAACTGGACAGGGGGAGGGCAGGGAAGAGGGCAGTTCAGGCGTGGGAGGGGGCAGGCATGGCAAAGGAGGTCTCCACCAAATCCTAACTTTCCTCCTGGACCTGAAAGTCCTACATGGGGCAACTTGGCCCTGCACCAACAATTGAGCTAGTCCAGATCCAAGTAGCCTCATTGGACAGGCTGGGGCTTGACATGAGATAAGGGAACAAATGGTCCCTTACTTCAACAAGACCTCTGGCTGCCTTCATGCCCACAAAGAATTGTGTGGGCTGTATTGCGGCAAGGGCAGCTCCATTATCATGGGGCTGCCTGTCTCCATATAGCAAGCTACCAACATTCTTGTTTGGAGTTGTGGCTTGTCCCAGTTCCTCGCCTCGCAAAGTAGATGGGTTTTCAAGTAGATGGGTTTTCCTACTGGGACTTGAATCCTTGTCCTGAAAAGCCTGGTGTGTTTCTTCTACAGGCCTGCCCTCTCCCAAGAGAGTTGGCTTCCTTTCGCTGCGCTGCTGCAGTCAACAAGGTATCTCCTGTTCCTCCCTCTATGAATTGCTCTTAATCCCTTCCTTTTAACTGCTGGAATGCTTTGTTTCTCACTGTTTCTGCCCGCTTGCTGCCTGTGTGACAGTAGCTCCTGCAGTGCAAGGCCCTGTGGCATGTCAGACAGGCTGTGTATCATTTGCCAATGTCATAGGCATTGACAAGGACTCCCTGTCATCATGCTTTGATTGATCCTTTCCAGGCTGTGCCCATGTAGAGGTGCTATCAGCGTATTATCCCATGAGTGGTAAATGCTGGCGGTATTACCATGGGTGCTGGGGGAATTGCTGACAGGTGTACCTCTCAAGGGCTTTTGAAGCACTTTGCTTTTCCTCCTTTGTGTTGAATTATATACAGATTACAGTTGAACCCAATGTAACTATGCTATATTAACTTGAGTATAGGGCTACACTGTAAATAAATAGAGGCCTCTAACAACAAATCTTTGCAAGTGAAATCTGATCACACTGTGGCCCACAGGCTCCTTAAAAAATAATAATCAGTTCAGTAAAGTTCCTGATGCATACAATGCACACCAAGGGGTAACTCACTGTATCTAACCAACTCACCTGCCATCCAAGATTGGCAAAATATGTGTACACTGATATCCAGAGGACACGATGAGACCATTGCAAGGCCAGCCCTGCCTTCTGTTGTGGTAGAAACTGTACAAACTGTCCACACCATAGGAAACCTTTGGAACTTGGTAACATTCAAAGAGGAGCTCTGACATCATTTGCCTTGAATAAAGAGGGTTGCAGACAGCTTCAGTTATCACAACTGGGTGATCGACACAGCCCTATAACAAAGTTGGGAGGGGGAAAAGTTAGAGAAGATCTCAGTACCTTGACAAATTCTTAGCTAGATATTGAAATGTACATACAGTCTTATGTGGGGATGACACAAAAAAGTTCCAAGGATTCTTAAGAGTCCAATACTGTCACTTGGGAATCTAAAATATTTTTGCAACCCCTGCACTACTCAATATTGGGTGTACTGTATGTATGCAAATGAGGTTTGTGCCAAGCCTGCATATTATAAACATGCAGCACAACACATGTGTTCATTCAGTATGGGTAGTACACCACATAACTTCTCTCTCTTTCCACACATTTTATACATATTTTATAATAACACGTATCTTCGGTTATTCTTCAGGAACAGCTAATAGGACCATTCACATATTTTCTTTGCACATACAGGTATCTGTACAGGCTTTCACGTGAATGCGTTCATTCTAAAATCACCTTTGAAAATATGTGCTGCTATATGTATGTATGCTTGCATGCTGACTGCAATGTCTGCCCAACTCCTAGGATACCTTGAAATGCTCACTGGTTTATAGTGTGGGCCAATAGTGGTTTTGTATATACCTAGGGCTCAAACACATCCAACTTTCCAGCACCAATGCAGCTGTGCTAACAGGGTGTGGCACTGCATCCTGCATTGGGGGGACAGCCATGGAGACCTCCTCAAGATAAGGGAATGTTTGTTCCATTACCTCGGAACTGCACTGTGGCTGCATCAGACCTGGGAAGTTGGATAGAACTGGGCCCCGGAGTGACATTTAGAAACTGAGGCTGCAATCCTATGCACACTTACCCGACCGTAAACCCTAATATAATGACTATAACTGGACTTCTAAGAAGACATGCATAGGGTTCAGTCGTGAGCAACAAATCAGGAAGTCCAGCCCCCCAAATCTTTCCTCTACCATGAAGCACCAGGTGGCCTTTAGCAAGCTCCAGAGTTTCTCAGCCCCTGTTCTGCCAGAAAAGGATAACAATAGCTGATTTGGGGAAGCGCTTTGAACACTGAAAAGCGCTATACAGTACAATGCTATGGGCAAGCCTATAGACGAGAGATCCCATATGCACAGCAAACGCTCAGATCCCCATGCCAGACCCCCTCTCCCGCACTGCCGGGGACACGAGCCGCCCCCTACCTCCGAGGAGACCCCCAGGCGCTGGAAGCCGTGGTCGAAGAGCAGCTCCTGCAGCTCCATCTGGACGGGCACGTTGCGGTCGAAGGGCGAGCGGAGGAGCCAGCGGAGGGGCTCGGGGCTGCCCAGGTCGTTGCCCACCTGCGTCTCGGGGCCGGCCCCGCCGCGGGCTCCCCGGCTGCGGGCCACCAGGGAGCGGAAGCAGAGCAACGGCTCGCTGGGCACGGCGGGGTCCGGGCAGGCCCAGCCCAGGCGCAACTGGAACGAGCCATTGTCCAGCACCAGGGGGGCCGGCTGCGGCAGGCGCACGGCCGGGCTGGCTTCCAGCACCGGGTCCGGCTCCCAGCGAGCGTCGCGGAAGGGAAAGATCCCTCCGGCCGTCGCCATTGCCCGGCAAGCAGCGCGCCGTTCGGCTATTCCCGCCGACTAGAAACACGGGCTGCGCTGCACGGTTCCCTTCTTGGGGCTGCTCGCCGGAGACACGCCGCCCAACTGCAGGGAAGTAAAGGTTTGGATCGCTCACCGCTGGCTGCTTTCCCGGGGCAAGCGTGCAAGTCCGTGCAACACGTGGCTCACCCTCTTGCAAGATCCCTTTGGATTTGGGCTGGGAGAGGCCGTTGAACTACTAGACTGACAGTGCAATCTTATTATGCAGGTTTGTTGTTGGGATCCTTATGGATGACCTCGAGAGATCCCCCCGGCTGAGAGTCCCGGCTCGGCGTGCAACTTGGAGAGAAAAACCTCATGGAAAATTTCTAGCTGAAGGAAGGCTAAAACAACGTCATAAACCTAAGATGACAGAGACCAGAGCGGGTTTGATGGAAAAAAGTTCAAAAATCTTTAATATTAAAGAGGCGCAAGAACAATACGCTCCGCAGCAAAGTACGGACTTGTGCAAAGATCTTGCATTTGGCATGGCACTTTATATGTTTTTAACAATGTGATCTGTTGATATCAATCCTTCCTCCCAAGGAGGAAGGGGATTACAAAGGCACAATTTCATGTCACAAGAAGTCTATTGGGAAGACGAGAACAGAAATGCAAAAAGGGCAAACAATTTCATCAAGGAATACAAAAACAATGGGGTGAAGCTGGGTGCGTGTTGCTTCAGATTCAGGATGGGAGGCTTCTTAGCAGAGTCTGAAAAGAATTGTCCAGGTGAGCCTAGCTCCTGGACAGATAAGAACTTGATTTAATTTCAGGCAGGATTTGTTCTTACATACACCTTTTGTCAGAGACCCAGATTTGCATTTCAAGACAGTGAGGGGAAAGGAGACTTGCAGATGTCTCTGGCACCAATTCTTAATAGCTTCAACTCTCAGGATGAGACCCAAAATGGAGTCAGGCCTGTACATGTGTTTGGGAAAGGGAGGGTGTCCACAACCTCCCCCCCCCCCCCGATGGGGTATATACCTGTTTCCATCACATCCTGGTCTGACCTTCCCCTTTCCAAGTCCTGCATTATGTGCATCTGGTTATACCTCCATCTGACCACTGAGCATAGCAATGCAAGTGTTTCCTGGAGGGCCAAAATAATCACAATGGGGTACAGAGCCACATTTGAGAGGCTGCCAACAGTTGGACTCCAGCCAAGAAGTGTTTCTCACCAAGAATTGCTGCTGGCCGCATTTTTTTACTGTGGCCAAAACCTTCACTGTTTGCTGGTTACTGTGCTACACTGCAAGGGTGGCGTTCCTGCCCAAAGCTTGCAGCTTCTGAAGCTCATGTAGTCCATTAAACAAGACAGGTTCATACTAGACACTTGAACACCCTCTACGACAGGCTAACCTCAAAGCAGGGCTGTATTATTCATAAGGCTGACTAGGCTGAAGCTTAGGGCCCTGCAGAGACTAGGGCCCCATCAATTTTTTAAATACAAATTGTATTCCCTTCAAAATACTACAGTATTGAACAATTAAACACCCCAACATGTGCTTTCCCGCAGAGTTCTGCTTGTGCAATAAAATATATGTATTCAAAATTGTGAATAGAATTTTTCAGGGGACCCTCAAAATGGACAAGCTGGAATCAAGATTGCTGGGAGAAATAACAACCTCAGATATGCAGACGATACCACTCTAATGGCAGAAAATGCGGAAAACCTAAAGAACCTTCTGATGAGTGTGAAAAAGTGCCAAAATTGGCTTGAAGCTCAAAATTAAAAAAGCTAAGATCATGGCAACCACCCCCATCACTTCCTGGCAAATAGAAGGGGAAGAAATGGAAGCAGTGAGAGAGTTTATTTTCCTGGGCTCCAAGATCACCACAGATGGTGACTGTAGCCATGAAATTAAAAGACGTTTACTTCTTGGGAGGAAAACTATGGTGAACCTAGACAACTTAATAAAAAGCTGAGACATTACCCTGCCAACAAAGGTTTGCATAATCAAAGCTATGGTTTTCCCAGTAGTCATGTATGGCTGTGAGAGCTGGACCACAAGGAAGGTGGAGCGGCGAAGAATAGATGCTTTCGAATTATGGTGTTGGAGAAGACTCTTGAGAGTCCCCTGGACGGCAAGGAGATCCAATCGGTCAATCCTCCAGGAAGTCAAGCCTGATTGCTCCTTGGAAGGACGAATGCTGAAGCTGAAGCTCAAGTACTTTGGCCACCTCATGAGAAGAGAGGACTCTTTAGAAAAGACCCTCATGCTGGGAAAAATTGAAGGCAAATGGAGAAGAGGGCGGCAGAGGATGAGATGGTTAGACAGTGTCACCGAAGTGATGAACATGAAATTGGGCGAACTCCGGAAGATAGTGGAAGACAGAAAGGCCTGGCGTGCTGTGGTCCATGGGGTCACGAAGAGTCGAACATGACTTAGCGACTGAACAACAACAACCTACTGTTGTTGGGTCAGGGTCAGACTGTCGGCTGTAGTGGGGTCAAAGATTGAAGTGCTGGAGGGGGCCCCCAAATTCCAAAAGCTTAGGGGCCTTGCCATGGGTTAATATGGCCCTGCTCCGAAGTAAGTTGCCCTATGTTCACTGGAGCTTTCTCCCAGGTAAGTGTTCATGGGATTACACACAATGCCTTCTCTCTTCTCTGTGTTTTGTATGAGGGGTTTTTGGCTGGAAATCCAGCCTGCCACTGGCAGAAACAGAAAGTGCAGTCCTACACAAGTCTACTAAATTCAGGCCGCAATCCTATCCATGCTTTCCGGGGAGTAAGCCCCACTGAACATAACAGGACTTCTGAATAGACACCTGGGATTGTGGCCTTAATCCCATTGCGTTCAATGAATCTTTCTGCTAGGTAAGTGTATATAAGGCAGTGGTTCTCAAACTTTTGAGCATCAGGACCCCCTAAAAACAGTTTCACTTTACCAGCCGCTCCAGTCTTTGTGGCTGTAATGGTGATTGGGCAGCAGGTAGCAGGTTGTTTGAACCTTGATGCACTTAGCCTAATTTGTTTTGTCAGTTTTGTGAGCCACCAAAAATTGGGTTGCTGGTAGGCTTTGGACCCAAAGTTTGACAACTGCTGGTACAAAGAATATTTAGAGAAGGTGAGATGATTTGCTTCTTGGTCCCTATCCCTCCCCCCCAACTAGGCCCCATATAGCTTGGCTCACTTCTTTGAAGCACCCATGTTGGTTTTGTTAAAGAGTTTTCCAGAATAAATCAGCAAATGGTTCTGGCATGATACTCCTCAATGATTCTCTGCCATTAAGTAGGTTAGTATCAGGGGATACTAAATAACATAGTTATGATCACACCAGTATCTGGCACTTCTGTGTAGCTGATGGAAAAGCAGCAAGCAATAACCCTGATAAAATTCCCTGATGGGTTAGGAAATCAGGATACCACTTCAGGGGTGAGGTCCTGGTGCTAAAAAGTTTAGACACACTGGATGCTGCATGATTGTGCTGTTATGCCCTGAAGTTAGATTGATTTGGCGGTAGACCTGTTGGATTCCTTAGAATTTGTTTCTGCTTAAATGCCTTTAAGACTACAGCATTACCGTTTGGCACTCAATCATCTATAAAGGAGACTAGGAGCCCCTTTTTTCTGTTTAGTTAGTTAATTGAGTCTAATTGCAACTTCAGGAGGTGCCCTTATAACAGGTGTATTTCAGTTTCTCGAATTATCCTCCATCTAATCCTCTGTGTACCTCGCTTAATGGGATAGAAGCATTATTTTAAATCAGCTCTGTTGGAATGACAGCATAGCTGCTTTGTGATTCATGCTGTGATGTAATAAGAGAGTGTAGTTATCAAAAGGTGTTTATTGTAGCCTCCTAAGCATTTAGGAAAGTGTTCATGATCAGCTTAGGCTGGTTTTGAAGTAGCAATGAAGTACCCCCTGGTTCCTTTAATCAATGACCTCACATTTCCTTTCCTTTCTTTTTGGGTTTGTTTGCCTTTTGGGATACTATTGATCCTGATTATTTTCTGGTTTCAGTTTCTACTCAGAGAAGGTAAGTCTTGCTTTCGGATAGTTAAGGCTTTAAGTATTAGCTTTCCTTTTAAAGCATTGTGATCTACAACTATTTTTAGTTTTGTGCTGTTGCCTTGCAGACAAATTAAATATCTCTCTTGTGTGCCTTCAGGAGTCAAACAGGTCTGAGATTTTGAAATGCATTGTAATGAATTCTTATGTTAGCTGACTAATTTTAAAATACTTCATAAACATGAGATGTTGCACAAGTTTAAAAAGAAATTTCATGTTGGAAATATGCAAAGCTATTATTCTTGTAAATTCCCACATGCCTTAATTTTAAATCTGGCCCATAAATGCAGTTAGAACATTTTCTATGATGGCTATAAAGAGCAGTTAATGCAAACTGAGAAATATTTTTTTCTTAAACTTCTGTGACTACTGCTGTCTATATTACAAAATCTTTTCATCTCTTGCCTAATATTTAAAGTTTGTGCATCTCTTCAGATAATATACATAAGCTAAATTCTGAACTGGAACAAAGGATCTGGTTGTAGGTACTGAATGCCATCAGAGGCTTGTTATGGAATCAAGCTTTTGTATTACAGGACTTAATGATGTGACTAGTGCTGATGTAGATATACAAAGGCTTTATTAGCTCTCTTATTCCTAACTGGGCTCTTTCATTTTATTTGCTACCGACAAGCAATCCCACCCACCCACATGCAACTTTTTGTTAGTATAGAAATTGGGGAGAAGAGGGGAATGGTATCCTTTGAATTTCTGTTTGTCCTCCAGCTCTTACAGAAGCCCTATGAGAAATAATTGTTACAATAATAATTGGAGCAGAAAATCCCTGCTTCGTGGAATAACTTCAAACAGAAGTGCTAAAGGGAGATGATCTCATAAGAGACATCTGAAATCCAGACTATTCTGAAATCCAGATATTTTTGGTCAAGATTTTTAAAAAAACTTTCTGTAGAAAGAAGGTCTTGTGCTCATTCCCACCTACAGGCTATAAGTTCTATTCTCTGCTCTGTGGTATGTGATGGCAAACCTTTTGGGCTCAGTGTATCAAAGCACTGGAAAATGCTTGACTCTGCTGGCATATCAATCCCCCTCCCAAACAAAAGAGAAACAGTTCTTTATATTCATTTATTTAAACAAAAAGTACAGTCCAATCATGTGTGGTGCTATGTATTCTATAAAGAAACATCAAATAATTGCAAAAAATGAAAAATAAGTAAAATAAACTCAATTTTTGACAGGTGTTGGGGAACACTGGCGTGTCACCCCAAACGTTGTGGTGTGTCACCTTTGACATGCGTGTCATAGGTTCATCGTCATTGGCCTATACAGACATTGTTGAAAAACGTCAAGGGGTAACAGTGAAAAGAGCAAGAGGAAGCATTTCTTATTATATTTTGCAGGTATTCCGAAATCCAGAAAAATCAGAAATCCAGAGCAGGCCAGATAAGGGATAATTGGTCTGAGGTTGATTCCAAATGATCATTCTGCAAACGATGCCTGTGTGCTGTTCGGTGGCCGTTTAATCAGAATTGGTTTGACCCCAATGGCTTAATATAAGAATGACTGAAGTGTATGTTCTGCTATCTCATAATAAAAGAGAAAGCAAAATGAAATGCTTGGGTGTTTTTTTAACTCACGGTTGAAATATAATCTTGATTGCAACACCTGTTTAATGCCTGCAAGTAGATGGACTCCGAATTGCAAGGGTCTTGCAATTGAAGTTAACAAGGCTGTGAACGTTAGCTTGCGCTACAGAGGCATTCCAGAGTGCCTCTTCCCCTTTTCGTTTTTAACTGAGGGATTCCTCACTTTATTGTCCTGTTAATACAGATTTCCTGAGACACAAATCAAAGACTCTTGGGATCCCATGGCTTGATGCTCTGGGACAAGGGCTACAAAACAGTGGTGTCATCTAAATGATTTAAGAACAGGTACTCACTTTTGATTGGCACGTGTTGGGACCCGCCCACCGGAAGTGACGTCATAAGCCGGAAGTGATGTTGTGGCAGGAAGTGACATGAAAAAAGCCCTTTTTGAGGCCTCAGACAATTTTAAACTGACCCAACAGTTGCAACAGTATTCCACAGCACCCCACAAAACACGTTAAGGAGGCCTGGCATCATGTTAAAGTGACCCAACCGTTCCAAAACCCCAGAGCAGCTCATTTTTCAGTGGCAAGGCAAGGCTCCGCTCACTGCCTGCCTGCCTGCCTGGCTCTGAGAACGTGCAGGCAACTCAAACGTGCAGGAAATTCAAACATTGCAGGGGGCGGAGTCGACGAGTGGGCGGGCGAATGGGCGGGGCCAGCCGTAATCCTAGGAACCGGTACTCGCGTACCCCCGCGTACCCCCTGCATGACATCACTGCTACAAAACTTTTCTAGTCCAACCATGTCACAGCACACTTGAAAACTTGATAGCTACTATGTAAGTAAAATACCTACAATGTTTGTTTTGAAAAGGACTTATAAAACATAATGTTAAGAGGGCAGGACTAGGTGTTTTGGACTAAGTGGAACTGCTGCTGTTTCAATAATGACTTGTGTAACATGGGACTAGTGCAATGGTGTTAAGTTACCTAGTTAACATGTTCTGTGATTCCAAAATTAATATTGGTGTATACTTTCATCATAGAGCAATTTTTTCCCCAGTAGAAATAACTATAATGTTATGCACACTAGCCTGGGAGAACTGGTAAGTCCTATTGTCAATGCGAACATGCGTAGGACTGCAATTGGATAAACGTCTTCTGAATAACTAGCATTTTGAACTACAGAAGAACAATAAGATTTCAGTATCATTTCCATTTGGATAGTGGTGAGCACTATCTTCTTACAAGTAAACATAAGAATTTCACTGGGCCTACATTTGATTCAAGGTCAACTTCTGTTATGGCTTGGGCTCTGCTTTGAAAAGTGGCATCTCAGCATGTTTCTTGTTGTGATGAAACAGTTATGTTTCATGTACCTATTTCTATTTTATACTTTCTGTTTACATACTTTGTTAAAGTGCATTTCCAAGGGCCTGACCTGTTACTCTAAGGATGTCCCAGCTGGGGGGAGGTAGAAGGAACAGATCACGTGTCAAGGTTGCCAACTAATCAGTTATTTTTCCAGCTAAGGATCCTGGGACTAGCAGAGTCTCTTGCTCTCTTTCCTGCTGGCTTCGCTACAAGATGACTGCAGGGAGAGCTGCTCTGTGAGAAGGCGGAGTGCTTGCTGCTGGGAGAGGCCTAGCAGTGAGGAGATTGAGACAGGATCTGAGTAGGAGCAAGACCCCATCAGGTTTACGGTTATTTTGTTCTGTATCTTCCTAGGCCGTGTTTTTCAACCCCTTTTATGGTTAGCAAATGGTTAATAAAATCTTTTTCATAAATCCATCTGCCCTGTTCTGGATTCCAGTGAAGAGGAGTTTAGCCCAGGAAACTCCTCTGGCAACCTGATACCTGGGCTGGTGGCAGCGGATTTAACCTACCAAGCTATTTCCCACTAGGCTGCGGGTTCAAACTGAGTGGGGGGTCATGGGTTACAAGCCCCCTTTTGTTCATGACACTTGTCCTCTCTTCAGCACTGCTTTACTGATTAGAAACAACAGACTGTTCAGCTTAGGGCACTGCGTTGGTTTCTTTTTGAAACAGTGTGGTAGAATTTTTCACTTGCTTGAGCCTTAAGTGCTGTTGACAATATTGTAAGTAGCTATGAGAGCCTGCTTCTTAGTTCTTATCACTTGTCTGCTTCTTGTCACAGCAGGATAGAGGATTTGACCTTGTATGCATTTTTTAATATAAACTCAGATAATGTGAAGAGTTGAGCAAAGCTCTTGACTTCTCTAGAACTGATACTTGGGGCGGGGGGAAACTCTCCCTTTTCCTTCCACAGTATTGATACGCTTCTTGAGATGGAAACTGCAAGTTTTGTTTGATGTGCTTTTCAAAATGTAGCCGAGTTCTGCTTTGACTATTTTTGTGGTCTAGCGCAGTGGTTTTCAAACTTTTTAGACTGTGACCCACTTTTTAGATTGGCACTTGTGTTGGGACCCACCAGAAGTGATGTCATTAACCTGGAAGTGATGTCATAGACAGAAGTGCCATCATCAAGTAGAAGTGCTGTCAGTGTGATGTAAATCAAATGACACCCCTGAAATGCAAACTAGCCTTCTTGGACTGAAGGAAATGCACAACCATGAAGCATCTTTGATAGAAAGCAAAATTAGGTCAAAATATTATGGAAAAGGATTGAACTAAAAACAAAATTTTAAAAAACTCACTTGAAAATTCAAACCGTTAACAGTCACAAAAGGAATATAGTAAGGGTAAGGTCTGCAGTTTCCAAGATGGCTGCTCCCAGCTTTCTGCGAACCACCTGACATCGGGCCCTGACCCACAGTTCCAGTAACACTGGTCTAGCGGATAATGGTCATCTTTTTTTCCAGCCTATTGCTTTCCCTTATTGCTTCATTTTTAAAAGTTAACAATGTAATTTTTTTTCAGCCCAGTTACCCATCACTAAAGGGATCAAGATGCCACCATGTGATGATTCTGATGGAGATGCTGGCCTCAAATCTGAGACTGAATCCAGAGAAAACAGCAACCAGACCAAGATACCCAGAAGAACTTTGAACAGTGGGATGTGGATGACCTCACCTGTGAAAAAAAGTGTACCCAAGCCTGCTTATTTGAGTTCAAAAGAGTCGGTTGAGAGAAAGGGACTCCTTGCTGTCATTTCAGATGGATTGGACCAGCGTATAAAGCAGTATTGCTGTGAGGGAAATTCCTTGTACAACACGATGCTAGTAAGCAGGGTTGACTGTATTGCTTTTTGGATTAGGGCAAGGCAGTTTTCTCCCAGTTGCCTGGTCTAGAAGCATGACCTTGCCCAACTAAGCTTTCCTAGGTCAAGGGATAATACTGTAGGTTTCAGATCCAATTCTTTAAAGTCCTATTGAAAAGTAATTGCTGCAGCAATACTAGAAGCTTCAGTAGTGAACCTAGAAGTAAACCAAAGCATGTATGTACCGTAGTTCAGGCGTGTGTATGTTGGTGACTGATACCTGTGATCATGGCTGAGATCTTGCCTGCAACACTTGCTGCCATCCAGATTGTTGTGTTTTCTGAGAATGGCTCCAACCTAGTTAGCCTGCAGGAACTGCATAAAACTTCTCAAATCCAGCAGAGGCTGCAGTAATAGAAGCATAGGAATTGGTTGAGTGATGTGTCTTGCTGATGGTCTCTGTGTGCATGAAGCAGTATATATGTAGCAGGTATGTGAATTAAACTACACATGTGATTTATAGCATTATACATTTGAAACAATGAACTATGTGTACATTTTCTTGAGATGCCCTGCAGTTCAAGGATAATATGGCAGGGGGGCATCAGTGCAACACACTCTCAAGGAACATTTTTCATATACTGATTCTTTATTGTAATGTGATACACTGGGCCCTTGGTATCCATGGGGAATCTGATCCAAGACCCACTGCAGATACTGAAATCCGCAGATCCATGGTGTGGCACAACAATTACTCACCTAGAGACTGCACCCAGCCCTCCAGAGGTCATGTGAGCCTCCCAGCTTCCTTAGATGATCGCCTGGATGTGTCCAGAAGCTACTTCCAGTTTGTGCAGGCAACTTACGGTCACATCCAGAGGCATTCTGAGGCAGCAGGTGGCCTCCCTACGCTTCAGAACATCTCCAAATGCAATCAGAAATCTCTAGCATGAACTGAAAATGGCTTTTCTAGGGCTCTGGGCACCATAGGCTTAGTGTCCGCCAAGCCCACAGATAAGGGCCCCCCCCCACTTTATTTATGCTATGGTTTTTGTGCAGTGATGACTTTAATTGCCTCGAGCATGCTAACGAAAAGACAGGGGACCAATCATCAAATACAAATAGCATCACTCTAAAGCAGGGGTGTCAAACATAAGGCCTGTGGGCCAGATGCGGCCCCCTGAATCAATGTCTCTGGGCCTCCATTTAATTGGACGCTCTCATAGCTCTCAGATATTTCAGATATCTCATATCTGAAATTATGAACAAGATTTGCAGATTTTCTCTTCTGTCATTTGCAGCTAATGAGAACTTATTTTCTCATTATTTCTAGTCATCATCTGCTTAATGATGTCATTTCCTGCTTAATGATGTCACTACTGGCCCGTAGCAGGCACTGTGAATGCGATTTTGCCCTCCATATGAAACTAACTTAAAGAATGCTCTAAAGAAAGAAATACATATTGACTGAGATATTGTTCTTTTGCAGCTGTTGTGCACTCTGTTGACCTCTCTGCTCTTCGGCCTTTTCTGTGAGCTGCTTGAGATTTCTGCTCTTCCGCTGTTCGAGATTCTGCGACTTCCACTGCTGCCTTTATCTCTGGTTCGCCAGATATATCCACTCTCTGCTCAGCTGGCTGAAAAGCTTTTGAAAATCATGGTTTCCCTGAAACAAGAACTCTGTGCTCTATTGGCTTTCATAACGGGGAAGAGAGAAAAAACTTGTAGGGTTAAATTCTAATGCTATGTGCAAGAGAGACTTAATACAGCAACTTCAGTAAACAAATGAATAGGAGGAATGACGCATGCCTGTACAGTTCTTTGTTTGTCAGAGGGCTACTGGGAAGTGTTTTAATTGACTTAGCTCGCATGTATGTATTTTCTGCAGACACTGAGAATGTGTATCTATATGTAAGTAAGCAGTAGGCTTTGTGATAGCTCAGATTTCCCAGAATGAAACAAGTACTAAAACCAAAATATTAAACTGCAGTCCAGTTCTGATCTTGGCCCAAAATAAAATAAAATGCCTCTAGTACAGTGATGGTGAACCTTTTGAGCTTGCTTTGTCAAAAATGCCTAACTTTACTCTGCTGGTATGTCATCTCCCCCCCCCCCCGCCAAATAAAAGAGAAATAAGTATTTACACATTCATTTATTTAAAAAAAATATTGTCCAATCATGAGAAGGATTATTGCATTATATAAATAAATGATAAATCATTACAACCATGATTTGAGTGCCTTTTGAGGAAAAAGGAGTACAAATCTAATAAATAAAAATGAAATCTAAAAAAACCTGTTGTTTTTGATGACGCTTGTGTGTCATCCAAAAATGTCATGGTGTGTGACGTGTGTCATAGGTTTGCCATCACTGCTCTAGTAGAACATTGATTTGGAAATCGTGTGCTTGTACCAGCATAGCAATTCTCTTGCCTTGTATCCTTTTTCCTTCTATCCTTTTTCCTTCTATCCTTCATATTTAAGATAACAAAATGCTGCGTGCTAAAGGACAATACAGATGAACATCTTGCCATCTTTTCTTTTTGAGAAAAGGCTGTCTGAGGACCCAGTCCTATCCTACTTTCTAGCACTGATGCAGCCATGCTAACAGGGCATGTGCTGCATCCTGTGGAGGTGATAGGGCAGCCAAGAAGGCTTCCTCAAGGTATGAGAATGTTTGTTCCCTTACCTTGGAGCTGCATTTGGCTGCATTGGTGCTGGAACGTTGGATAGGATTTTCATTATATGCATTAACCCACTTTTTAGAATAACCATCAATCCGGGACCCACCAGAAGTGATGCAATGGCCAGAAGGCAGTCATTGTGATGCCAGAGCCTGCTGCTTTCCTGAGAATGCAGTAATGTTGGGTTGTTTCTTAGCCATTTTCCAATAGCAAAGTAAATCAAAAAGGAAAACCCCTATTTACAACCTTCACACCAGCAAAACAGCCACACAGCTCTCCCCCTTTCCAGCATCCCAGCTTCTCATATTTTCAATATGGCTGCTCTAGGTGCTTCGTGACCCACCTGGAATTGGCTAGCGATCCACTGGTGGGTCCTGACCCACAGTTTGGGAACCACCGCATTTATCCCTAGAAGAGGGCAGGCCTGGTGCAACTCAAAAAGTGCAGGGGGCCCTCTGATTATAGCCATATATTCATGAAGGTATGGGGGCCTGAGTGGCTACCCCAGTTGACTTACCCAAGGGATGGATCCGCCATATAGGTAGGTCCATCCTTTTCGTCCCATGTACAGGCATGCCCTGGTATCCACTGTTTTGGTATCCATGGTTTCAGTTATCCACAGATAGCATGGATACTGGGATGCCTATTAAAAAGATAGAGTAAATCTCTTTTTTTTACCTTGTTGCAGCAAAATAAAACCACTATCTTTAAGTGTGGTTTTGTTCTGTTCCCTATTTTTAAAAAGGTGTTCCCAGTATCCACAGTGGTGTCCAGAACAGAACCCCAGATACCGGGGCATGCTCGTACACGTTTGTGAATATCTTACTTCAACTTCTCTCCCCAACCACCAAAAAGTGGCTAAAGACCTAAACATGAATTGGGATAGTGTGACTTCAGCGTGCGGGGGGGGGGGGGGTGAGGTGGAAGAGGTTGCTCTCACGAGGGAATGTTATGTTCCCCTTTGAGAAATATGCCTGCACTGAGAAAACTAGCATCTCAGAGGAATGGCTAGCTTAGAGCCTTTTCACCTTCAGATGCTAGTTTGTTATGTGCTGGCAAGCGGTTTTCCTTGTAGAGGGAAACATTCACCCATGTGATAGCCGAAGTGTTATGCTCCTGGCAAAGGTTTATCTTCATTCGTGTTGTTTTTGAAAATAAGTTTTTTGGGGGACTGACTTTCTGAGGTAAACATCCATAAGATTGGGCTGCCAGTGTTCCAGTCTTACTGTGGATATCACTAAATTAATAGGTTAGCTGGCTTGATTTTACATGGAACTTTCTGAAATACAAGGAAATCTTCCCTGAACAGATAAGGGAACTGTGCCCTTCGAATAGCTGCAGTGTTGTGTTCCTCCTTCCCTGGAAAAGGTTGACCAAGGGGCCAATCCTAGCTTAGAATATAAAATAAGCTCCTAATCACTCCCTGCTGTTTCCAACGGCCTCTTTAACGCCTGTAGCAACCGGGCTGCCTTGCGGGAGGAGCACGTGAAGGTGAACGCAGCTCTAAAGCGGCCCTAAGGCTGTTATGCGCATTCGCTGTATCTTTCCTTAGACTTTTTCCCAAATCAGCCTTCGGAGTTTGTAATTGGAGGGGGGCGGCTATATTAATGTTCCCCTTCAACGTTTTCCTCTTAAAAGCGTTTCTCACACACAGCCCTGCTCTGAGCGCGCGAGACAAGAGACTTAAGTGGCAGACCCATTGTCGCGAAAGGGTTAAGCAGTCCCCTTCCTCTGCAGTCGCCGCCGTGTGGTTCTGATTAAGAAAACACACCCCATGCTGCATGCATGCACATCACACTGCGGGAGGAAAGAAGCACTCAGAGCATGCTGCGTGCAACATGAGACCACAGCTAGGCGTCCTTTCCCCTTTCTCCACTCGCGACTCGGTCTGGCCCCGCCCCACCCTTTCGCTCCCTGCGCCCGGCTCCATTCAAACGCTTCCGCTCCGCGGTGCTCCCCTGGCTGAAGCGCTTTGAATGTCCTGGAGGGGAAGCAGCGTCCGCAGCAGCTTCTCCTCGCTTGGGTTGGTACAGCGCAAGAGCAGGTAGGCTTCCCTTTGTTCTTCCAGGAGGAAGGGGAGTTCTCAAGGGTAGCCGCCCGCTGGGGTGGGGTGGGGTGGGGATGGATGGAGAGGCTGGTTCTGGCTCGCGGTCGCGTCCCAGATTTCGCCTCTGGAGGGGAGGAAGGGGGGGGGGCTGGTCGAGAATTTGTGCTTGTCTTCTGGCCGGGGCATTATTAGGCAAATCAAGACGGCCCAAGTTTGAGCGGCTTCTCCTGTTGCTTCCGAAGACGTCGTGCAGCAGAACTTGACTCTTCTGAAAGCTCTGCCTGGTGAGACACAAAGAGAAATACCGTTCGAGCGAGGGGCGCGTCGCGTTGCATTGGCTCCGCAGAGCAGGGGGGCTCTTGTCTGGCAGATGGACTTGAAAGAGCGCCTTCTGGAGGGGCTTGGCTTAACACGGAGGTTGAGATCCGCTGCAGGGATTTGTTTCCCTTGTACTTAATATGTTTGTAATGCTGATCGGGAAGGGAGGCGCAAGTAACGGGAGAGGACGGTTTAGGCTCGCCAGAATTTCACTGAGTTTCGGTATTTGCTCTTCATTCCCAAAAAATGACAGAACGGATGTCTGGGACGGATGTCCCTAGTTTCTGCAAGGGCAGATGCTCAGGTTGCAGTTAAAAAGTCCCATGTTTTCCTACGCGTGTTCATTTGGAAATAAAATCTCAGTTGGGCTTATTCCCGAGTAAGTATATATTTTTTAAGGATTTCAACCTTAAGTTGGCGGTGTGTTATGCACCCTGGGGGGACAAGTTGATAAGTCCTTGCTTCTGAGTAAACGTTCGTTGGATCGGGCCACGGAGGCGAACGCTGGTATCCCTGTGCATACAATACACAATGCATGCAATGCCAATCGAAGCGTCTTAAAGATGACACGGGCAAGACGACACGAGATCGCTTCGGAATGCATTGCAGGATCCCGAAGGCTTCTTGTCTGGGGGCTTTTCCTCTCGTTTTCCAATCCCGCTTCAGGAGTCCGCATTTTGCTGGTGCCTGTCAGTCAGCTGCCGGCTGCGTTGCAATTGGGTCTCTGCTGGGAAGCGAACCAACCGTTAGTTGTTGCGGCGGCTGACTCTGGCTTCTAAGGAGCACATGCTGTGATTGTTCAAAGTAAACCGATGCCTCTCGGGCGTCGCTAGGGCTACTCCAAGCGGGCGGTCATGTGCTTTGGAGGCTCTTTCTCGTTTTAGGTTAAATGCTGCTGTTGCACTTCTCTGAGGGGCGCGTCATTCATGCGCGCGCACGTTTTGCTGTCCTTCCATTATGGAACTGCAGGTAGCGCGCGTGGTGTTCCCTGGTGGTCTTTCCCTCAGGCATTGGCCAGGGCCAGACCTAGATCTCGTTTGCTTGAACAAGATGGCGGCATCTTGTGCCCTCAGGCTGTGACCCCAGCAGTAGGCTCTTAAATGTCTCACACAAGCTGCTTGTCCATCCACAGTTGGTTATCTTGATGGCTCTTGCTTCAGGGTCTGTGGGAATAATTGTTATGGGCGGTTTCCCAATGATTAAAATTCATTTTGCGCCTGAATAGCTAGGCAGCCTGAAGGGTTGTGGCCTTTTAAAACCATTTCTTGTTCTGATGTGCTTTTCCCCCCCATTAATTCAATATATATTTCTCAAGAACTGTGTTCCAACCTCTTTTGCCTTCTGCAAGGATAAGTCAACATCCAGGGGGATTTCCTTTCATATTTTCACTTGGTGAAGCTGGACTCACTGAAGTTCTGCTAGTAGGGAAATGCTTTGTAGGAGTAGTTGATCCAGGAATGAGCTTCAGAGACCAACCCTTCTCTCTAGAGTTGGAGGAACTTACAGAGGTATTGGAGAGAGATTCCAGTTTCCTAGGTCCAATACACTTTAGTATGACCAATAAAGGAAAACTCAAGTGGGTTGTGGAGATGGAGGAGTGGACTTGGGGGCATTTAAGAACATAAGAAGAGCCCTGCTGGATCAGGCTAAAGGCCTATTATATCTCGTCCAGCTTCCTGTATCTCACAGCAGCCCACCAGGTGCCTCAGGGAGGCATGAGACAACAAGATGCTTGCATCATGTTGCCATTCCCTTGCACCTGGTACTCTGAAGTAGCCCACCACCTTTGTAAGGAGGTTGCACAATCCATCATTGCCTATAGCCCACGATGGACCTTTCCTCCAGAAAGCATTTGATACTCATGGCCACAGTCTAGTTCTGTGTGGTGGATATTCTGACGGGACACAGTTGAGGGTACAAAAGCTGTTCCTCACTCCAGATAGCAGAGGCAGTGGGGCAGGTGGTCACCTGCCCTAAGGAGTTCACCCTTTTACTTTCTCCTATACAGGGCCTGGTATATAGGGACGTGGTGGTGCAGCGGGTTGAACCGCTGCTGCTGGGCTTTCCAACCGGAAGATTGGGAGTTCAACACTGCGTGACAGAGTGAGCCCCCGTTGCTTGTCCCAGCTCCTGCCAACCTAGCAGTTTGAAAGCACCTAAATGCAAGTAGATAAATAGGGACCACTTTGGTGGGAAGGGAACGGCATTTCGTGCACTATGGCGTAGAGTCATGCCGGCCATATGACCACGGAAGCTTGTCCTTGGACAGAACGCCGGCTCTACAGGCTTTGAAACGGAGATGAGCACCGCCACCTACAGTTGGTCACGACTAGACCATTCGGTCGTGGGGAAACCTTTACCTTATACAGTGCCTGCTCCAGGAGTGGTGGGGCCCAGTGTGGAGCATTCCCACACGCACCCTCTTCTCCCCATGGGACCTCCCACTTAGCAAGAAAAGCACTTGTGGTGCCTGGAAATAGTTGGTGGTGACAAGATGACATTATCACCAACTGCTTCCAAGAGGTGCATTTTGGGCCATTTGGAGGCAGGGACAGGTGAGAGGGCCAAACATAAAGTTGCTCTGCTCCCCCCTCTGACTTTCAGTTCATAGAGATCCTGGCTGCAGCAGCAGGTAGAATGCTGATGCGGGGGCCCCAAAGTGCAGGGCGCAGTGTGATGACATTGGCTTAAGACCAGCCCTGCTCCTGCATGTGCCGTTTCTTCAGGGAATGGGGAATGCTGATAACAAGTGCTTGGTCTCTATCAACAGGAGCCTTGAAAACCAGTGTGGTGTAGTAGTTAGAATAGCAGTTCCCAAACTGAGAGTTGCCAGTCGTTCTTTGGTGGGTTGCAAAAAAGTTGCGGGCTGGCTGTGGTGCTTCAAGGCATTTTGGGGCATACTACCTGGCCAATAAAGTAGGTTGTAATGCTAAAAAGATTTGGGAAGCAATGGGCTAGAATATTCTTGAGCCAGGGAGCTCTGGGTTCAGTCATAGACTCAGCTGCAAAATATATTATGTGACCACGAGACCAGTTTCCCTTGGCCAAATCCTCCTCCTCCTCGCATGTTTGTTTTGAGGTGTCAGAAGTTCCTGCTGCATCTGCAAGCGGCCCCCCACCCTTCCCCCTAAACCCTTAAACGGGGGGGGGGGGGAAGACAACTTTTCTCTTCAGCTGTGCTGGTGGCTGATTGCATCTATTATTCCTCCCTGTCTTCCATATCCCTGGCATTAGGTTCATTAGCTTGCTCCCCCAAAGGTCATATGTAGATAGCTACATCTTCAATCTGAATCCCTTTTGGGTGTTTTCCCATGCAGGAAATATAATGAAAATGTGGTATGTTCCAGAAAGAGGAAGAAAGGAGACTGTTGTACTGAGAACCAAAAGCATAAGAGCCAATAGTGGCATTGGCGAGTGAGGGAGTTGGACTTAGTAGTTTGTTTGTAGTTTAGTAGTAGTTTGGGATAGTAGTATAGTAGTTTGGGAGTTGGACTTAGACCTGGAAGATCCAGGTTCAAATCCCCACTCTGCCATGGAGCTTCCTGGGTGATCTTGGGCCAGTCACTGTCTCTCAGCCTTGCCTCGCAGGGTTGTTGTGAGGACAAAAGTAGGGAATGAACCAAGTATACGGTCCTCTTTGGAGGAAGGGTGGTATAAAAATGTGAAAAATAAAATAAGGATGTTGTTGATAGCGGAACAATGTGTGTGGAGGGTGGGATAGATCCATTCAGAACTTCCTTTCCTTGTAGTCCAAATGCTGATAGACTTTGAGTTCACACTGGTCACCTGTATGTTAACATGCTGTGGTATGCACTGTATTGTGCATCTTTTTATGGGGCAGGAGTGGAATTTCTGATCTGGTACTAAACTTGTGGCACGAGGAAACTTGTGCACAAGTGTCCTTTGAGGCCAAGGGCTGGGCAACAAACTACCTTCATACCAACATAGTTAAGCTCCTAGAAGGAGGTTGTGTGTAACATTTAAACAGGGGCAGCTGCCTTGTGTGACTAAGAGCAATGTTATGGCACTTTTGTCATTGCTGTAAGAGCACAGGATGTTCGGCATCCTTCCTCCAAGAGGTCTGGTCCTTTCATCTTGTAAACAGCCGGGTGGCTTGCTCGCAATGTTATGGTTGCAACACTCAATTCTGTTAATATGGCCTCATTTTTGGGGGGGGGGAGAAATTTTAGAATTAGTAGCCATCATTAATGAACCTGGTATCTAATGTGCTGGTATCCTATTTGAGATGATCAGAATTGAGACATGTGCCCAGTTAACTATTTGACCCCAAAAGAGAGCACTTCTTTCAAGAGCGCGTTGCTTTATGCAATTAGTCCTTGCAAAAATATGCTGTTTTCTGTTGAAACAAGATGAGTTTCTTGGAAATGAGTTGTGTATTTCACTTAATGTTCATCTTTTTAATGTTTTATGTTCATATGTACATCAGGCCATGGGATATTTACACAATGTAGTCTCAGCCAAGGTATTACTATGAGATGTATTGATTTGCTTAGAAGGAGTCCCGCTTCTCTCAGTTGGAGCTCCTGGTGGAACCTGGAATGTCAAGCTCTCTAAGAATGGCTGCAAGAACTAGCCATGTGTATATACATAACCAGGCAGATAGGATAATTGTATGTCTCTTTCAGAGCGCTTTGCTTGCCATTATCGTGATGTAGTCCTTACAACAGCCCTGTAAGGTAAGTATTGTCCCCCATGTTGCAGCTGAGTGAGGAGAAATCTCTTGCCTAAGTCCAGTTAATGAGTTCATAGTAAAGGTGATATTTGAACAAGAGACATCCTGATTTGTAGTGCAGTCTTTTAGCCCAGTTGCAATAGTATATATTCCTTGGTGCTACTGCACAGCCTAAACAAACTCTCAAACAATTCCTTCTGCCTTTGGGAAGCATTGTCTGAATTTTACTGTAGTTCCTACACTATTGCTCAGTGGAATTGTGTGCAAGCCATCCCCCTTCAGCCCTTTATAATTTCTTTGGAAAGAAGTTGTGTGACTCTGCTACCCATACCATAAATGCAGGACTTCAATAGCATTATTGTAAGGTAGCTTGGCTTTTGGGACTGAGGCATCAGCATCTACTGCAAGCAGGAGAAGATGCAAGGACAATGAGATGGATGAATCAGAGGCCTGGTGGATGTGACTAAGGAACATGTTTCTGGTTCCTAGTTTGAACACGCAGCTGACCCTATCCATAGGCAGGGTGAGCTGCAGTGCTTCAGGCAGCTGATCACATAGTACCATTAAAGAGCAGGGCACTGCCATAGCTAATGAAAATGTAGCCCAGTGCAGAGGAAAAATGATGCTCCGGAAATGACATCACAACAGGAAGTGACATCACAGTTTTATTTTCATGGCCTTATTTTTTTGTCCATAATAGAATACAGATATTCCAATGCGTTTTATTTCATTGAATTCAGTATTAAATTACCTTTCCAATGATATGTAACATGATGGTATTATTCGTAGTTACCAAGGTTTTCCCAATTTTGGCCACTAGTGTCAAACTCAGCTTGTTGCCCCCCTGCTAAAGTTTGTTGCTTGGTTCAATTGTATCCCCTGCACTTCTTTAGCTGCACCCCTGGAGCAGGAAATTGTCATTAGTTTAGTCACTGTTATTTGTATAAGAGTGTCATATGGTGTTTTTTTTACTGTGCCTGTTTGAAAATTGCAAATTCAGTTTTTTTCCTGGCTCTCAGGCCTTTTCCTCTTTGACACCACCTTGGTCTTCGCCTCTTTTTGCTTCTCAACTAGCAGAGTCTTGTGCCGCATTGAAGATTGATAGTCTGTTGCTGCAAAAAAATGACTGTTAGGGCATCTGGAAGTAGTTTGCATCTAGCTGCACTGGGCAACTGCTCCCTCTGGTGGCTACTTTTTGCTATATGATTTTGTGACATGAAAGGCAGAGGAAGTGTACTATACCTAACCCATTTTATGTCTTCCACACTGTGAAAAATTGAAATTTCATCTTACAGAAAATAAAAATTTGGGATTCTTAAGATTCTGATACAAATATCTTTTTTGGACTGGGCTAACCAAGTAGCACTCTTCATATTAATTTTTGAAGTTGCTGCTCTACCTGGGGCTCTATTTGTGACTTTTATGCTCCTAAATTGAGAGAATTTGTTAGGTTTTGTAAGACTATTCTGTCTTATTGTTCTAGATATTATAGATCTACTTATTTGCACAAGGCAAAGCATAAATATTTTTCTACTATTTCTGCAACAGGAAAGGAGAATCTGCAAACAGATTTAGTGCCGTATGTTTGCAGACTTGGGCATGAATGAAGAACTAGCAATATGAGCAATCGTCAAGTCTAGTAACTGGAGTGCCTGTTAATTTTTGCAAACCTTGACTTTTCACATGCGATTTCCTATTGCATAGGAAATGTTCCTTTTTTTCTAATTTAGATTCTCGTATTCAAATGCTCTGAAAGATGCTTTCAAACTTTCAGTGTATATTAAGAAAGCTGATGAATATTTTGCATCATCAAGGTTGCATGCATTTCTGATCCATGGCAAAAAATAGCTTTGCTTAACAATTCGATTCTGTGCATGATTTCTCAGAAGTCCCATTGGGATTTAGAACTCCTAGGTTGGTGTGTTTAGGACTGTAGACTTATGGCCAAATCCAATCCCAGTGGTCTTCAACGTTTTTCATGCTGTGACCCCAACAAATAAATAACTGAAGTATGACATACAAAATTATGCATGGATAGTGTAGACAAAGGGAATCTCTTTTCCCTCTCACGCAATACCAGAAACAGGGGACATCCTCTAAAACTGAGTGTTAGGGGAGTTAGAACAAACAAAAGAAAGTATTTCTTTATCCAGTGTGTAATTAGAATGTGGAACTCCTTGCCGCGAGATGTGATGATGGTATTGGGCCTGGATGCCTTTAAAAGGGGATTGGATAAATTTATGGAGGAAAACTCCATTACAGATTACAAGCTATGATGGGTATGTCCTGTCTAAGATTAGCTGGTCGCTCATCATGAGGGCTGGGTAGGAATTTTTTTCTGTCATCCAAATTGGCCAAGTATGGATGGCAGTTTTTTTTGCCTACCCCAGACTGGCGAGGGAGGGATGGGAGTTCAGTAGGTTACATGATTTACATCATGCTTAATAAAGTTAAACCCCAACCTCATTCTGGTGTCTTCCTTGGGGGTGGTGCAAGGGTAATAGTCTACTTTAAAATGCCAGATGCAGGGGACACAGCAGGGCCCAAGTATTTGGTTGTCTTGCGTGCTCCCTGAGGCATCTGGTGGGCCACTGTGAGATACAGGAAGCTGGACTAGATGGGCCTTTGGCCTGATCCAGCAAGGCTTTTTCTTATGTTCTTATGAGGCTGGATACCCACTGCCAATCCTGCCCCCAGCTCGGGACTTGATCTGCCCCCATTGCCACACATACCCTGCTCCAGGGGTGGGATTCAAATAAATTAACAACCGGTTCTATGTCCTCCTTTCTTTGTACTGCTTCTTACTACAGCACTACTTTTTGTATATCAATAAATTAGCAACTGGTTCTGCAGAACTGGTGAAAACTGGCTGAAATTCACCACTGCCCTGCTCCCACCTGCTACATTTTCCCCTACCAAATGTGTCTTTACCTTGTGAGGTAGGTGCCTGAGCAGGGCTGGTCTTAGGAGCTGCAGGGCAAGACTGCAGGAAGAGGCTGTGCAGGATTAAATCAGTTTTGATAAGGCAGTCCCATGACTGAATTGGATCCAAGCCCTCTTTCCACAGGCTTCGAATGGTTGCCGTGACCCCCCAAAATGAGGCTTCGCAACCTGTTCTTCAAGTTGAAGAACACTGTCCTATGCAGTTTTCCAGACCTGATGTAGCAGTCCCAATGTGGTGCGTGCTGCATTCTGTGGTGGTGATGGTGAAGTCAGGGAGGCTTCCTCAAGGTAAGGGAACTTCTGTACCCTTACCTTGTTGCTGCACTGCAGCTGTACCGCCACTGGAAAGTTGGATAGGATTGGGCCCTTAAGCACTGATTTTGTTCTCTTATTACTTGTAATGTGTATAAGGCCTGCACAATTTGTGAACCAAACCAAATACAGCCCCCGAGCTATTGACTCAAGATTGCAAAATAGAGAGGGATTAGCATTCAGGCAAGCTGCTGCAATCAGGGCCAATTCATCTATGAGGTGAGTCGATGTAGGTTGCATCAGTGGCAGATTGTGGGAGACGTGAGAGGGTGGCGGATTTGTGGTGCCTCTCACCCTAGGTCTGCCACTGCCTCCCTCTTGCCCACTAAAAGTGAGTGGAATGTGGATCATTCACTTCTTTCTGTGCTCCTTGCACAGTTTCTTCAAATGCAGAATTGTCTATCTCTCTATCTCTCTTCTAGGAATACTGGGGGTAAGACACCCCTAGAGGTGGGGGTGGGAAGGGGGCGACATGTAAAAATAATTGAAAACGGCCGATATTGGTGTCAAATCCATAGTTTCCAGGGTCGCCAAGATGAACAGTGACACTCACGATGCCGTTTAAGTCCATGTTCAGCCCCCATCGGCATGGGGGGTGAGAGGGGGTAAACAATACTGATGATAGCATAGAAGCAGCTTACAGCTGTGAGGCTTGGAAAGGCTTCAAGGTCGCAGAGCTCCGGCAAGGAATTACTCAGACAACAGAGATTAGGGTAGCAAGAACTTCTATATTCTCAGAAGAAGGCTTCTTGCAGCAAAGAACAGCAAATGGATAACAGGTACAGCAAAGCTCCTCCAACAGCAACACTTACATCTCCAGCAACTAACCACAGGTGTTTCTGGTCTTGATTAAATAGTCCCCAGCATCCAATCAGAGATCAGATGATCTCATCCCCAGGCTGAAGGTGAGTCAGAATGACGCAGCATTTTACTGCTGGTCTGCTAGGCCTGAATGACTTTACCCCCTGAGTCGTCCTAATGTTAGGCCTTTCCCCATTAAGGCCTGTAAATTTCCAAGCACTTCCTTCAATATCCCAACAAATACAATGTCCAAAATGACCGGCATTAGTGTCAAATCCATAGTTTTTGGGGTCGCCAAGCTGGAATACCTGGAGCACTTTATGCCAACTTGGTACACATATGACTTACACTCTGGAAAGAAATACTGTGGGGGTAAGCATGGGGGATGAGAAGGGGTGCAAGATACAGTGCTTGGAAATAGAATATCCGCAGCACGCTGATGGCGGTGTAGAGGACCCCATTTGATTTCAGATTTCACAACTCATCCCACTTCTAGAAATACTGTGGGGGTAAGACACCCCCAGCGCCCATGGGGGTGGGAAGGGGGTGACATGTAAAAATACTTGAAAATGGCCGATGTTAGTGTCGAATCCATAGTTTTCGGGGTGCTGAGATGAACGGTGACACTCCCGATGCCGTTTAAGTCCATGTTCAGCCCCCATCAGCATGGGGGGTGAGAAGGAGTGAAAAGTAAAATGTTGAAAATGGTCGACATTCGTGTCAAATCCATAGTTTTCAGGGTTGCTAAGCTGATGGGTGACAGTCCCGATGACATTTAAGCCCAAGTGTGGTCGAATAGAACTCTGTAGAACCTTCTGGAAATCTTTAGAAATCATTATGTTCCGGTTTGGAACTCCAATCAAATACTTGCCATGTGACCAGGCGTAGTCACTGAATACAAGTCTATCGATACCGTAGTAGATGCCTATGAGGTCGTCAATTTCCCATCAGACTTCCTAAACTCACTTGATCCAGCTGCATTGCCACCACATCGTCTTTGACTTACAGTGGGATCTCCAATTGTTTTACTACGGAACCTCGCCAAAACTTTGCAACGGCACAAGGCTGTGTGTCAAGAAGATGCTGGGTACTGTAATTGAAGCGACTATCTTAACAAGAAAGGGAGAGAGTGAAACAGTTTTTATCCCATGGATACCACTCATTCCGACGGATCTCTCTTTTAACTTTAAGAGATTGCAATTTCCAGTGAGACTTGATTCTCGATCACGATCAGCAAGGCACAGGGGCAGTCTATTAAGTACTGCGGAGTGGATTTGAGATCACCATGTTTCTCCCACTGACAACTCTATGTTGCTTGCTCAAGGGTGGGTACACCCAAGAATTTATTTATTCTTGCTCCTGGAGGTAAAACTACAAATGTTTATAATCAAGTTTTGAGTCAAATTAATATTATAGTGAATTTGTAAAAGATTTTACTTTAATTTTTATACTGTACTTATCCTTTTAATTACCTGTACATAAAATTTTACACTATAGATAGAATTCATTCTTTTTCCTTTCTAATAGAAGCTTGGGATACATAAATACCCAGGCAGTGATGGGTAAGGACCAGCTAGTCTTAAATAAAACCAGAAGTCCTGCGTTTGACGAAACCATGCAAAGATCATGCAAGGACTCTTTTACATGTTGGACAGAAGATGTACCCCACGATAGAAGCTGGTAGCTCATTTCCTCTTGAAGTCAATTGAAGTCCAAGGCTGAACACTTCTCTAAACATTACAAGAATGTCTAGACCGCCTTGTGTTAAATGGGAATGGATCGGCTCTAATTTCTGTACTACGTAGACATCAGTGGCTTATACCGTACGGTATGAGCAATTTTTTCTAGACCTTTGGGAAGAGGTAGAATCCAAATATGTATTATTTGACTCCAACAGTGGCTTTCTGCTGATCTGTGCCTCAGTTTCTTCATTTGTTGAATGAGCTCTTGCAGATGATGTGGCGTGAATCTCATTAATAAATAAACCAGCTGACCTATTTAAATGCTGGAAGGACTGACTCAGCTGCTCCTTGAAGAGCTGAAAAGCTGAGCCATGTACAGTTTGCACATTCAGCCTCTTGTGGCTGCCTGGGACTCCGTAGTAGTTAGTGACTCAAAATGTGATGCACAAGGTCAGTTACGTATTTCTGGTTCTCTGTAGGTGGCTAATAAGCACCCATACCTTCAGTTGTGGTTTTTCACATGACCCTTGCAACAATCACATGAGAACCATTCAACGATATTCTGTTGCAATATCTAATATCTGTCTTGGACAATCAGTCGTTGCGACTGGATGGTGCGTAACTTCATTGTGGAGCATGACAACAGGGCCTGTGTACAACAGGCTCGATTGAAATAGGCAGTGTCAAAATCTCAACCCCCGCAAAGTATTCTACCAGAAGCTCTAACACTGAGTGATGCAGGAAGGAAATTAAAGCAGAGTCCTGGAATTTAAGCAAGGTCAGACCCACAAAGAAGAAAAATGGAGAACGGGTGAGAGAAGCAGCTTCATGCATTAAAGTACTATGTTCTTCTTTCAGTGCTATGTTCAAGGCAACTTACAATTTAAATAAAAAGACTAAAAAATAAAAGTTGCAGAAGACAAAATTATTTCAGGCTGATATTATTCTCTAAAATTAATGATGCAAGACTGCAGCCCTGGGCTTTTCCTGGAATAATCTACAGTGTCCTCGGCATTCCTCAGTGTCCACTGACTTGGTATTCAATGTTTCAATTATCCACGGATACTGCGGATACTGGAATGCCTATTAAAAATATAAGGGAACATTAAACACATCTCTCTTTTTTTTTACCATGTTGCAGCAAAACCATTGATGTTCCCCTATCTCTAAAAAGTCATCCCAAGTATCCACGGTTTCAGGTATCCACATTAGGGTCCAGAACAGAACTCCAATGGATACTGGGGCATGCCTGTACTGTCCTATGTAGACATGCCTACATATGTCTTAAAATCTGTTTACGTATAACTGATCCTCCTCCAGGAAATCCTAGAACTGTAATAAGGACAAGGGGTAGCCACCAGTTTCCCTAGTGGGGGTAAATACCTGCTTGAAGAGAATGTGTTAGATCAGTGGTTTTCAACCATTGTCCCATGACGCGGTATGCTCAGTGGTGTCATTCAAATGATTTAGGAACAGGAACTCACTTTTGATTGGCACTTGTCGGGAACCCGGAACCAGCCACGGAGCCCGTTAGGATCCGGAACGCCCGTTCTGGTCCGTTCCCCCTGAATGACATCACTGGGTGTGCTGCAACTTATGGTCCACAGGTGTGCCGCAGTAGTTTAGGAGAGAGTCGTTTATTTGTAGGACCACTGGGGGATGTGAGCTCCTCACTGGCAGTGCAGTGTGCCTTGTAGAAAAAAAAAAACTGATAGGGTGTCAGCACCTTATCAGTGTGCCATGAGCTGAAAAAAGTTGACAATTGCTTACAATTGACAATTTATTACTTCTAAATGCTTTTAAAGTGTAAGGTGACATAGTGTCAGCAGACGTAGCCGAAGTATTTCTAATTGGAAAAGGAATCTATTTTCATTTTTGGACAATATCATAAACCAGCAAAATGCTGTGACTTGTTTTTGTTCAGATTTACACCAAAAAGGTGGTAGTTTGTGTGTTTATGCTTCTTTAATATAAACAAACACCCCTACTAATTGGGCAATCTCCTTTCTGCCATCTGTGCTGTCTGTATACGAGTTAAGAGGGAGGTTGAGTCTCTTATCAAATGCATCTTTTAGGAAGGGGAGGGACAGCAGGAGCTGCCCACCCTCAGTGTTTCTTATCCACTATTCAGAAAGACTCTACCTCTCTTCCAAGCTTCTCTAAGCTTGCCAGAGGTGCTTCCTCAAATTTGCACAATGCTTTGCAGAAGGGGAGAAAGACAAACCCTTGCTTCTTTTCTCCAGACTGCCTTGCAAAGAGATTCTGTTGCAGGCTGTGGGGCTGCCCTCTCCTTTGAGAACTGAAAAACTGACCTGTACCAGACACATAGTTAGACAATAGGACAGCCATTGTGGCTGGTAGGATAATGAGTCCAGGAAGAGATGGTGTAATTTAGAATATGTAAGGGACATCTGGCCAACCTATGGTGGGGGGAAGAGTTGAGGAAACAGACAGATCAGCAGAGATAATCCAAGGAAGCTGAGACAGACCGGCCTCTGTGTGTCTTATTAATACTAGTAAGCCTTGCTGATGTCCTTTCAGGGCAAACGTTTTCTGAATGCTTTGGAATTCAGTGGGAATCATAGTTAGTGACATTAAAGCTGTCTTGTATTAAAAACCCAAAGAAAGACAGAGGGCTACTCCACTCAGTGTAGACCAGTGTTTCCCAAACTGTGGGTCAGGACCTACCAGTGGCTCGCCAGACAGTGTTTGGTGGGTTGTGAAACATTTCTGAAATTTTTTATTTTAAAACCACTTTGCAAGCACCCTTGCCCAGTTTGTAAAAGAAAATTGCAGCAGTGGGCAATCCAAATGGAGAGATGGCTCTCGTGGCTGGAATACTGACTTATGGTAGGAGGTAATTTATTTATTTATTTATTAATCGATTTTTACCCCGCCTTTTGTGCCCGAAGGCACCCAAGGCGGCATTACAAAATATATATTAAAAATACAACATAACAATTAACATTAAAAACAGTTAAAACAGTATTAAACAACAATAGCAAAAAATAAAAACCACAAACAATTTAAAAACAGTTTAAAAAAACAAAACAAAAAACAAACCCCGTGAATCATAATAACCAGCTGGCCAACCAGCTGGTAATCTTCATACCCCGAATTAAAATGTCACATTTTCCAATTTTCTCTAGCAATTGGCACATGTGAGCCCAGTCTCAGCCTTTTGCCTGCTTGGAAATCCCTAAATGCAAATCTTGCAATCCAGTACAGCCTTCTGGGGTACCTTGGAATGACTAAAACAGTGTTTTAGTCCCACTAGGTGGGTCATGAGTCAATTTCAGGTGGATCATGTAGCACTTAGCCCAGCTATCATTAAAGATGGGATGCTGGAAAAGAGGAGGGGTGTGTGGTTCTTTTGCTTGTGCCAAGGTTGTAAATAGGCTTTTCTCCCCTTTCTGATTCACTTTGCTGTTGGAAAGTGGCTGAGTAAGAACCCAACTTATTACTGTATTCTCAGAAAAGCAGCAGGTTCAGGTATAACTTCCGGCCATGACATCACTTCTAGTGAGTCCCGGCCAGATTGGCATTCTAAAAAGTGGGTCCCAGTGCTAAAAGTCTTGAGAACCACTGCTGTAAAGGTTTGGGGGAGCAGTCCTTGAACTCCATTACTACAAAGAGTTGAGCAAATAAATTTGCACTAATAAGGTCTCTAGCAGTCTTGAGAACAAAGGACCCTAATTATTAATAATTTGTGGACAAAAGTGTGAACTACTTTTTGTGTTAATAGATATCAGTGCAGAAGTTTTTATTTATCCCATGGTTAAGATGCAGTAGCCCAGGGCCAAGTTATGCACTGGGTTAAAAGCATTGCTTGTCCTTCTGTGTTTTTTTTAAATATCAGTCACAAATTACTTCTATTCAGGGTTGCAGCCGAGGTGCATGTATTTTCCTTGTGCTACGTCCCTTTCCCTCGTGCTATGTTCCTGTTGAAACTGTCAGCCCCTCAAAAAAGGGAAAGCTGGGAGAAGACCATTTTAATCACTAACTTCACAAATACAAGAATGCCTAAAACCTTTTACTGGGTGTGCATTTAAGCACACATTAACATGCAGACATGGGGAAACTTATCTCGTGTGCTAAGACCTTGTGCCGTGGCCAGTGGCACTGCTCAGAGGTTCTGCAGGGAAAGAGTAGTGGCGAGAGGGAAGACATAACCAACAAACCTTGCATGCCGAGCTAATTTAACAATAACAGGGAAGGGAAATCAAAACTAAAAAGGCAATTCACTCGCAAACACGCACATGCACAGCATTTAAAGGAAGAAAATGACAGGCACGCTAATCACATTGTCAATTTGGCTACACAAAGAGGGCGAGATTTAGGGTTGTGTTGCATGGGTCAATGGCAAGGCTGCTCCAAGGCCCACGTTGACCAGCCCATTTCTTCTGTACGGGGTACATCGTGTGGCTGGATGCAGCAACCAAGCATTTGTCCTGTTTAAATCTGGGAGTTAAAAGGCAGAAAGAGGGATGTTGAGCAAGTCCCAACAGTAAGGAAGTGGCTGCAGCAAGTTCAAAGCAGGCAAGCAGGTGCGAGAGATTGGGAAGTCACAATGCATGCACCTTAACTGCACCTTTTACATCTGCTTTCCCCTAAAATGCGTTGCTCTGTGCAGGGCAGAAGGCAGGATTTTGTATTGCCAGACGACCCCTTCAGCTTTGCAGCCTTAGGTATTTCTTCTGGAAAGGAACTAGTCTCCAGAACTGCTGCTGTGCCAAAAAAACAAGCCATTGGTTAAAATATGGAAGCTGCAGAGATCTATGTATCGTAAGTTCCCTTAGCTCAAGAGCAGGTGGCCTCTGTGTTTCTTGGAACTGGAAGGATATCCTCTTGCAGTGGGAGATGGATGCAGTAGATACAAGAGGAATATGGCTTAATTAAGCTGTGTTTTCCTGGCGAAGCTGAATCTTGGAGCGAGCTGGCACTCGCAAATAAGACCCTAGCGCATTTGAAGGAAATCCTGTCCTTTGTGGAGTAACCGGTGAGTGAGGCTGGTGTGCACACATCCTTGGCAGCAGATGGGGAAAGCAGCTGCTTGGACAGAGAGTGGTTTCCATGTGCTCTCATTTCAACGTACAAAGTGGTCCCATGTCCCTCTTGCATTTTTCCATCAAGCACCACTGGGTGGGCGCTGCATGGAACGTGCCTCCTAAGGGCCTGCTTGAATTATTTCTTGCACCAAGTTTGGACTTGTAGGTGCCCATTTCCAAGTCTTGTCTTTCTTTCAAGTCCCCCTCTTCATCCTTAGCAAGTAATGGTTGACTCCATTATTCAAAGACCGTTCTATTGGTCTTCCCACAATGACGGAAGCCTGGCAGACTTTTAAACTCCAGAATAATAAGGGAGTTAAGCAGACAGACATTTGCTTGCGGCAGAAATGGATTTCTACATCCAGAAAATGCAGGTCACTTTACTGTTGGCCTGAAGTATGAAGAATCTGTTGCCCTTTATATTTTATTGATCGATAGTAAATGTTCATGAAGGAACAGACTCGGTGATTTGACCTTACACTGATATGCTACTCTTCCATGTATCAGGTAGAAGAGACTTAGGCCTGTATACCACTGGTGAAAATGTTGCAAATGTGCCGTAAAGCATGCCTGTGATAACGTACCACCTGCACTGAGATGGTGCTCAGTGATGGGTCCCAACATGGGTGGATGGGATGGCTGGCGCTGCTGGAGCGCCAGCCAACAGTAAGCCCATTTGGGGCAGGGGGGAGCCGGGGAGGAACTGGGGGAAGGGAGGGGTGGCCCTGCAAGGGGTGGGACCCAGTGGTGGTTTCCACAGCTGGATCTTATTCCAAGCGGTGGCCCAGGCAGTCTGACATAGGGTTGCTCAATTCACTGCAGGCCAAATAGCCAGCGGTGAGCGGAATAACTTTATCGTGGGTGGTGGGGCTTTCCCCGGGGGAAGGGGAGAAATGTCCCCTTCAGCGGCTGCCTGGCTCCCACGGGATGCACTGGTCACCGTTTTGGTACTGCTGCTCCTATGGGAGTTGGCAGTTGTGGATTGGGCTGTTACTGTGTGCAAAACAGCAGGTTTTTTTTCTCTTGCATGCATGATTCCTCCTAAGTGTGTGAAATAAGGATGATCCAAATTGCCCATTGGAGTGTCTAAAGTGATGGATGCTGCTGCTGCATTTGGCAAATGGGGGACTAGTTTAGACAGTGATCAATTTTTGCTGTCCATCATGAACCCTTGGTGGTTCCCAAACTCGCCAAGTTTCCAAATTTACCAAGTTTCCAAACTCACTCATGACCAGTGGTTCCCAAACTCTGCACAGCAGCGCTTAAGGATGCCGTGGTGAACTCACAGGGGCATCATGGGATATCCATAGTGGCCTCTTCCTGGCTCCATTGGGTGCCGCCATCTTGGATTGTGGAAGTTTTGCATAATCCAAGATGGCAGCACCCAGAAGGGTCAGGAAGAAAGTGTCGTGACTACACTTAGTAGACCCTTCTGAAACAGTGCCATTTTTACTTTTGTACCTGGGTACCTCTAGACTAGCTCCATAATTGCTGACTAAACTTCCAGTCGCACCAAAAGGAAATGGTTGTGCAGCGTGGTGCAGCATAATGCACCGTTTTATTGCCTGAGCAACTATGTTAGTAAAGGGATTAAGCAAATACTCAAAGTGAACAGAAGAATGTTTTCTCCAGCTCTGTTTTGTTGTTTACTCAGAAAACAAGTTGCTATGGCAGAGCAGAAAACAAATGGGGCAGGCAGGCAGGAAAGGAAGCGTTCAAGGGGAAACCAGGAAGCATAGTTTGGCTTCACTGTAATACAACAGCTGTGAATTTAGATAAACAAACCGATCTCTTTCAAGCATTTATTATTAGCTTAATTAGAAGTTAACAATAACAACATGAGCCATGCAGATGCAGAAAGAATATTGGCAGTATTGTTTCGTTTGTAGTTGCTAGTGTTCGGAGACATATGCGGACCAGAGACAATGCCTGGCCTGACTCCAGGGATTATTCACAACTTTAAAAAAAGAGGCGAGAGGGAAGGAAATACAGTTAGAACTCCAGGTCTGACCTTCATATAGCAAGAAGTAATCTGCGCAATTGTCTTGCTCGAACAGCTATTCACTTATTCATGTGAAAAAGTGCTGTTTTTGTATCGGTGTGTTTCAAAAAATCATTGTTGCTAGTCTCCAGGTAATGGGACAGGTGTTATGTCTGATGCTTTCTTGGAAGCACCTTTCACAAAGCAATCGTACGCATGGGCCTGGGGTGGCAGTAGCAGAGCACAAGGTATTCCGTGTGAATCAACATGTATTCATTTCCTGCCGTCTTCAAATTTGGAACTGGCAGTATTTATCTTGTAAAAATATACAGGGGCAGTTATTTTAAGGTGGGCTCCCATATCCACAGGTCCCATATCCATGGTTTCAATTATCCATGGATCAGGGGCCCCGTGGCTTCCTTTTACTTTTGGTCCCTAAAAAACCTTATTGCTGGGGCAGGGGAGGGAAGAACCCTATACTTTACAAAGGTTTCCTCTTATTCACAGTTTCAGGTATTCATGGGGGGGGAGTGCAGGAATAGGGTTACCAGATACAAACTGGGACAGAGTGCTTGTACCTTTAACCATTGCATAGAAGAGGGAATTTTGGCAGGTGCATCTTTGGAAACTCTCCCATGATGAGCTCCAGTATAGTACAGTATATGCCACTTATTCCACCGACCTTATTCTACGTGCCATTGCAGTTTGATACCTTTTGTATTTTGTTAAAATGGCCTTGCTGTCTAGCTCATACCAGTCTGTCTGCTTTTGAAGAGATGCATCATTTCCACACCAAAGCAACTGGCGCATGTCCAGAGCACAAACCTGTAGGGTAACATTGAATTCCCAGAGAAACTGATTCATTTTCTCTCTCTCTCTCTCTCTTTCTTTTGCGGGTGATGTTTTGTTTTTAACCTGCATAGAACTGGAGGTTAGGGTGACTGTGATAGTGTTTGATAGCGGTTGACTTTTCCCTCTGCTGTAAAACAAAAGCACTGTTAGAAACAGGCCTAGTTTATATTTATATTGGAACTCCCTCCTGTAGGAGCAAGGTCAGCACCCTTGCTAATTCAGTTTCAGTGCCAGTTATGTTAAAGAACTTCTGTAGTTGAAAACCTTTTTACAAAACCAGCTCTTCATTGTAGAGCATGTTTGATATTTCTGTCTGCTGCTTTGGATTTGCTTTTCCTATTTTGGGTTGTATTTTTGGTTATTTTATTAATTTTGTGCTGTTAACTACCTTGAATGTTTCCTTAATGGGAGGGAAAAGTGCAGGTTATAAATCTTGAAAATAAAATAAATGTTTGTGTTTCTTCCATGTTGGGAGCTATATAGAGCATATCTCCAAATCCCCTGTAGTATCGTATAATGGAAGAGACTAATAATAATGTGGGTACATCAACTGACTGTTTTAATAGGAACACTTCTTTCTGATATAAATATAAATTTCTAATATAAAGAGAAAATATATGTATGATGAAATTACTTGATATATAATGTGAAAATTGGAATATGAATGAACGTTTCTAACTTCTATACGAGAACATCCTTTAAACTTGGCATATTTACATATACAGACAATTTTTGTATACAACTTGGTCTTTTTTGGCATTCAGTGACTAAAGAGAGGCTTGGGCTCAAAACTTGGAGGTGCTTTGGGGGAAAGAGAAATAAGGATTAAGGACTGTCAGGAATTGTGCTAATGGAAAAATCCAATTTGCTGGCTAATGGGAAAATGAACTGCAATAACTAAGCATTTGGCATGATGTGCTTGTAGCAGTTTTCCCTTTAGTGTTAGTATGACAGCCATGATCTGTGAGATGCTCTGAATTTCATACCTGAGCTTCTGCTGTTGGATAACTGACTGCCAAAGAGATGAGCTGCTGTTTTGATTTTTAAAAAAGCACACAACACCAAAGCAGCATGCAAACCTAGCTCCATCTGTGTATATAGTTCTTTATAGGCTGGATCCTGAGTCCCATTATCAAAAGTGCTGTGAAGTAGAGGACTTCTCATCCAGGTCCTCAAGAGGATCCTACTAGTAGTTTCTAATCCCTGACCCTGACCAAAAAGCATTACTTTTTCTGATTCACTTTGCTATAAGAAAATGGTTGAGAAATAACTTATTGCTGCATTCTCAGGAAAGCCCCTGAGGCGGGAGGAGAGGGGCAACGAGGCAAACGAGAGGTGAGCGGTTTTTGCCCGCCCTGCCATCATGTGGCTCTGAAATGGAGCCTGGCGTGGGGGTGGAGCGAAACGGCATGTGGGGTAGGGATACAGCAGAGGGGCCAGACCTCCTCCTTCGCATTCCCTGGGCAGCCTGTTGGCTGATTCCGCAACTGACTTAAGATCATGTTGATAGCTGCTTGTACAGTCAAATTATTGCGAAGTATAAGAGTGTTCATTGCTTCTCCAAGTACCTATTAAATGGGGTACCTAAAGCATATAAAACCAAAGAGAGAGGCATCATAATTTCCATACTTTACATTGTTTTGTTGATTCCCCCCCCTTCCTTAGAAGCGAAACTGGGGGGTGAAAGAAATCTTACCACACCTTGATAAAACGGGGTGGTTGTTGAGGCACTAGATAGAATTGGTTTGTTGGCTGAACGTCGACATCCCTGGTTAAGAACTGAGTCTTGGTTGATCTGTATAGTGATGGCTTCCACTTAACACAATGGTGGACAATGGATGCATTCGGTCTTGAGTGGTCATTGGGGCAGGCACATGTAGCAGAGTTCCGTACATGTGCAAAAGGGGTGTGTGTGTGTGGAGGAAAGGAGAATGACTGGCTAGAGATACTCTAGTTTGCCACTCATTTCTCTACAGCACAGAATTTCACTACATGTGTACAGGTGGTCACTCTGAGGGACACAAAGTTCAGGTAAGCAACCTGTCTTTCTTCAGGCTTCTGTCAAGGGTTGAGCAGGAAGGCCCGCTTCACTCTTTATCTCCACCTGCTGGCTCCTTGCTTATAATGTAAATACAGATACTTTCCTTCTATGGAGCAGTGTGTTTATCTCCCACTGAAGGCCTAATCTTCTGTTTGTCACATAACAGGTTGGTGCTTTTAAAGCCGCTTATGACTCTCCAAATGGAGATGGCATTTTATCCTCTGACTGTGATCTGATTACGTTTTATGCACTCAGGAGAGCCAGACCTCTTTAACAACTGGATTGAGAGATAGAACCCCCAGGTGCCCATGGAGGTGATTGAGCATTTGTTCGCTGCAGGTTTTGCAATGTTGTCTTGAAGTCATGCCACTGCCGGACTTCTAGAAGTGGCAGTAATTGTGAACAAAAGGTATGTTGCTTGCCGTGTTGATGATGCTGTTGGGCATTGACAGGCAGTATGGATCAGGTTTGTGTCGTGCTTTAACAGTGGAAATTGGAAATGTGGGACATGGGAGCACTGTGGGAAAGTTTTTTATGATACCAGTTACCGGGGGAAAAAGGCACTTTTTTCTGTCCTCATTTCCACTATTCAGTTGTTTCTATGGTCTGGTTAATTAAATCATGTGATAAATGTCCAAAGTACAGGTGTTCCCCGGCATCTGATTCGGTATCCACGGTTTCAGTTATTCTTGGATACCATGGATAGTGAAAGTCTATTAAAAAGGTAGGGGAACATTAAACAGATCTTTTTTTAACCTTGTTGCAGCAAAACCACTGATGTTCCCTATAAAAATGCATTCCCAGTACCCACAGTTTCAGGTATCCACGGTGGGGTTTGGAATGGAACCCCAGCTAATACTGACGTATGCCTGTACTGTGTCTTCCAGAGTCACGGAAAATTGGCAGTACTTTGGGAGGATGCGTATCTGAATAGTAGAAAGGTTTCAGGCTACTGGAGTCTGCTTTGAACAATTCTTCTGCATTCCACCTCAAAAACAGCTCTGTGTATTGGTCCTTAACCTACTACGCGATGATGGTTGCTCAGCTTCTGAGCTATATCATAAAAATGAACCTGGAGAGTCCTTTTTGCAAACCACCTTAGCCACGAGTAGGGAAAAAAAATGTATAAAATAGTACTCTGGAGAACATCATGTTAAAAAGTATTATGAATTGGCTTTTTTAATTCAGTCCAGTTTTTCCCCCTCCCCTGTACTGCTTTAATGCCACTGTATGGTTTAGCGCACATGGTTCCTTGCGGGGCATCTTGAGTTTTGTGCCAACTACGTGCTGTGCATGGCATGTTCACTGAATTTATTTACTTTATTGACAGTGGTGGGTGGGGAAAGGAATGCTTACCTTGGACTTTGGGAGAGAGCGTTGGAAAGGGATGAATGAGTGATATTGTTGACTTAGAAAATGTGAATTGAAGGGATTTTGACAGCTATTTGAGGTAGAGCCGAGGAGGTTGATGCTACAAGAATTAACCAGAAGTTCATGCTGTTATAGTTTGATAGTGGCTAGGTCCAGACTGTCGTCTGTTTTGAGTGGCTGCCTGCTTAGCGACCCCGAAAACTATTCGACACTAATATCAGCCATTTTGGACATTTTATTGTTCACCCCTTCTCACCCCCCATGCTGCTGGGGGCTGAACGTGGACTTTAACGGCATCGGGAGTGTCACAGTTCATCTCAGCGACCCCGAAAACTATGGATTGGACACTAATATCAGCTGTTTTTGATTATTTTTACATGTCACCCCCTTCCCAACCCTAGGGGTGCTAGGGGTGTCTTACCCCCCACAGTATTTCTTTCCAGATCGTAAGGCATATGTGTACCACGTTTGGTGTAAATCGCTCCAGGCATTCCAGAGTTATGCTGGAACATACATACATACACCCACACCCACACACGGTCATTTTTATATAGATAGATTTAGATACAGGTATCCCCCATATCCAAAAGGCCTATCCCCCTCCCCCATGGAAATGGAAATCGCGGTAAAGGGGGACCTTACAAAAACATTTTAAAATGTCCCCCCATTGTGCCCCCATCATGTAGGAACAGGGACGTACAGCTTGGTGTTGTCTGTGTATTGTGATGTGATGCCCCATTTCAAACACCCTGATAATCTTTCCCTGAATTTCATATAGACCAGCAATTTTCAGTGAGAATGCACTCGCAGTTCTAGTTCAACGTAAGGCCACTTAGTCCGTGTGTACGTTATTTGTTCAGAACACTTGATGAATGTATGACCTGCATCTACTAAAAAGAATTGTATTTTGAGTGACACTCGGATCTGAACGTTCTGATTACAATATTGATTTTGTGGCTGCTTGTGACTGTAATTACCAATCCACACATACAAGTCATAATCTGGTCTAATCAGTTGTATTAAACATGTGATTCTGCCCCTTAATCGACAGTTCTTCAGGCTGAAGGTTCATCTTGAATGCAATTTAGATAGTTTCAGTGGTTCACTAAAGATATGAAAGGCACGTACCTTTTGATTACCCTCTGCTAGTCAATACACTGTTAATTTGAAGGAGTATTCTGAAACTTGTAGGCCTCTTTGCTTGTAATCTACGCCAGCATTTTCAACCAATGTGCTTCCAAATGTCTGCCGGTGTGCCGCAGGAGTCTGGAGCACCGTGTTGAAAATAGCTGAAAAACTCTTCTGGTCTATGGCTCTGTTTCTAGTGCAGCTATCTGTAGCAATAAATTATTTGTCCCTATTTTTCTGCCAGCGGAAATGGTGAAGAAAGAGGGACAGACAATTCATTGCTATACACCAGAGGTTCCCAAATTCACCAGGAGAACTTGAGACCTCCTGTTTTCATGGGAGGGGGTGGTGCTAGTGCTCCTGTGTTCACACTGACGCCAGGGGAAAGGGGCTTTATCAGACCTACAGGGTGGTTGCCAGCCTCCTGGGGGATGCGAGGAGCCCACGGACCGTTCTGCGAGCCACTTGCACTTTAGAAATGCTTCAGGTTGTGATCGCAACCCATTTCTGGTTTTTGGCTGAAAAATGGGTCATGAACCCAACCTAAAGCATTTCTAAGGGATGGGGAGGTTTGCAGAGGGGCCCTCTGGGAGTCCGGACAACAACTGATATGTCTGAAAAAGCCCCTTTCCCCTAGCGCCAGTGTAATCCCAGGAGTTCTGATGCTGCTATAAACGTTGTCCCACTCCTTAAGGGGGCAGGGACCTAGCTTTCCAGTCTGGGGTGTCTCGATGCCCCAGTTTGAAAACCTCAGTTGCCCTAAACCTCAGTTGCCTTGTGTTTGGCAGAGGGATCTAGTGCACTCCCCTTATCATGGCTCATGCTTGCCCATTAACTGTTGCCAGATAATGCCAGTCCACCCAGCCCAGTGAGGGCAGCGTCCAGAATTTGGCAGCCTATTGAGAGAGCTGGAAGAATAAAGCAAATTTTTCACCATGGGCTGAAAAGGTAACAATGTAAGCTTTGGGCAAACCTCTCTGGTGAGGAAGATGCTAGGCCAGCCTGCCCATGAAGCAACAGGAAACCATTGCAAGGGGTGGCAAAGCTGATCCACAGCAGGTGGCTGGATGTGTGTGAGTGTACCCACACCTGCCTATCCCCTCTCTTTATCAACCAGCAGGTGGGTGGGCAGGTGCTCAAAAGGTAGCAAAATTGGAAGGAGGATTCGGGCAGTGGGGAGTATGGGCTACCCCTGAAAGATGCTTTACAGGACATCACAACTAAAGTGTCCCAGTCACTACCCATTACACATAGAATCATAGAGTTTGAAGGAACCTACATGTTCATCTAGTCCAACTCCCTGCCTCTAGTAGGAAATCCTCCTACAGACAGATAGTATGTGCCTGTCGAGCCTCTGCTTGAAGGTCTTCAGTGAGGGAGAATCTACCCCTTCCCTCGGCAATCTGTTCCACTGTCGAATCGCCCTTATTGTCAAGAAATTCTTCCTGATGTCCAACTGGAATCTCTTCTCTTGCAGTTTGTACCTGTTGGACCTAGTTCTACTATCAGAGGCAGGTGCGAAGAAATTTGTCCCTTCTTCCTTATGCCAGTCCTTCAGGTGTTTGAAGAGTGCTATCATTGGCCTAGGAGTAGGGTTTTTTTTGGTTGTTTTTCCAGGTAGCCAGTTCCCAAGTGGTATTGGGCTTTCAAGGTCTATACCACCACTGAAGTGTTCTCTGAAAGAATGGCAGTAGCCCATAATATTCCTTAAGGCAAGCAATAGGGAAATGTGTTGCCAGTGCCTGGTCCTGTGTTTTGGACTCGATGTGCGTGCATGCCCAATGTCCTTCCTTTGATAGGTGTGTAACTTTCCAGGCCTGTCTTTCTGGATATTCTAGCCATGGGCATGACTCTTGGAGACATACTTGAGCCTTTAAAAAAAAAAAAAAAAGGAATATGTACTGCACCCTGAACTGTGAGTGCCGGCAATATAACTGTCCATGCTCAGCTGGCTCCTCTTGCGGGAGGCAGGGGAAATGTGGCTATAGATTGACCTGCTTTGTGACCTGATATTTCCTGCTTCTTGCCTTGTAAAGACAAGCGCTGAGAAAAGATGGAAACTTTGGAATCCTTGCAACAATATAGCCCTCTCTTTCCACCTTGAGCCTCTGACCACATAAGCCAGGTATCTTCTTCGTTTCAAGCACGAGGTGGTTGACTCCGGTTCTTGGCACGAGTGCCTGGCTGCGCGTTTGAAGTCATGGGTATGTTGACGAGATTTTATCTCTGAAATTCTCACTGGGTGTATGAGGGAGGAGGAGGAGGAGGATTTGCTGCCCAATTAGCAGCATTCCTTTGCCGTGAGTGGGAGGCGCTGCAGCGTTTTGTTCAGAGCCGTCAGCTGCAGATCAGGGCTAAGGTGTTCCAGTCGCTTCCCTTGACCTGGGACTGTTTGAAAGGGGACACGAATGGACTGCTTGCTCCGTCCTTTGGGAGAGAGAAAAAATCAGTTGCTGCCCCCTTAAAGGAAATGGATAAATTTGGAAAGCATGGCCCATCTGCGTTTGTTAGGACTCGGATTCCGAGACCCCAGATGGTACTCCAGCCCATCCAGTCTTCACGTCACTCAGGTGTATGCAGGTACTGTTTCGCTGTGTCGGGATGTCTCCTCTTGTGTGATGGCACTAGTGCCGAAGGCAGCATGGGATGCTTGGGTTTTCTTGTACTCGGCAAAACTCAGTCTGTGCACTCAACCTGTTCCATCTCCCCGCCCTCCCCGGGCTACTGCAATAAAGCAGGCAACGATGTAGTTAAGAATGGATTCTTCCAACTTGCTCACTTGCAAATTCTTGCCAAAGTTTCAGCTTATTTGAAAAGAGTCTCCAAATAGGCTCTTTCAGGAAGTGTAAAAGTGTGTTGGTGCTTCATAAGCAATAATTAAATAAATTACAACCTCTCTAATGAACTGTTTCTGGCCATGAGAAAGTAAAGAGAGGGTGGGAAATAATTTCTAACATATTGTCATTCAAAATTTAGAAAGCCATAATGGCAAAAACGCCTTTATTTTATCTAAAATAAACACAGTTGCATTCTTGTGCTTTTCTTCCTATAATGCTTGGCTGTAGTTCAAAGCATGCTGCTTTGCTTATTGGTTCCAGTTAAATTAATAAACAACATCCAAGTATAGGTCTTTAGGATCTTGGTGTTAGCACTTCTCTTTATGGGATGATGACCATTATTTGGTCTACTAACATTACATTATTATGTAGTAATTTTTTTACATGTATAGTACTGTAAAACTGATGTTCAGCGTGATGACTACATCAACTATACTGTGCTTTTTTAAAAAGGTCTGTTGCCAGAAAGACAAATAGTTTGTTTCTTTTTTGAGTTTTTACTTTAAAAATGAGGCTTGAGAGACTATAGCTCAGTGGTAGAATGCATGCTTTGCATGCAGAATGTTCTGAGTTTGATCTCTAGTATCTCCAAGGTACAGCAGAGAGAAAATCCTGTGTGAAAGCCACATGTCAGTGTCAACAATACTGAGCTAGATGGACCAATAGTTGGAGTTGGCATAAAGCACCTTCCTATGTTCCTACGACTATTCACTTCAACTCAGTTTTGCCAGGTTTCCAGAAAGCAGTGGCAAGGAAAACTGATTTTTAAAAGCAAGTGCGTATTGTATTTTATTTGCAAGTTGAAAGCTGGTACTATATCTAAACTATTTTTCGAAATGAAAATATGTGCAGGTTGCAATAACTGCCCATTTTGAGATGGGTCTTTGTTGTTTCTATCATCTGGATTTCAATATTTTTGTCTCTTCTGCTTACTGCTCCCTTTCAGTATATTATGACTGTAAACTTTATTTTTAGATATATAGGGTGGTTCCCCCGTATCTGGAATTCCAAAAACCGAAATGCTATGAAATCAGTAACTTTTGAGTGCCATAACTTTTTGATCTCGTGTAATGTGGCTGGTGGTATAGCACAAAGCATGCTAGGGCGTACCCAGCTGAGGAAGCTGGCTGCAGAAGGCAGCCCTGAGCAGGTAGGCTTGGTACCTTCCAGGGGTACCAAGGGGTACTCTTCCAGGGGGTGGTAAGAAGGGGTGAACTGGGACTTCATCTGTACCAGGGCGGACAGCATGTGTGCAGACTGCACATGTCAATGGCATGTCGAAAAGGACTGCAGGTACCCCTATGGGCAATAGTGAAAAGAAAAAGAGGAAGCATTTATGTTTATCTAAAAACCAAGATAGTTCATTATGTTTGCAAATATTCCCAAATCCAAAGAAGTCCACAATCCAGATAAGAACACTTCTGGTCCCAAGTATTTTGGATAAGGAATACTCAACTTGTACTGGCTTTAAATTTAAAACATGCATCCATTTTTAACCAGCACATACGTAAGTCACTTATTGCTTGCATAATGAATGCTGTGCTCTACGTTCATTGGCATGATTGATTATGCCTGTGCGTATATGATGCATGCAGAATGATGTGCATAACATTCAAATAGATTTCTAATTACCTTTTTAATAATCGCTTGCTCAATTAGTGTCATAGCAACCACAACATGTGTTGAATTGCTATTAAGATGCCTAGCCTTTTAAAACTCAGTCATCTTGGCACCATTCTTTTTGATAATTCTTTATTGAAGGTGGTTATTGATCCAGATTCCCTTCTTTACCCTTCTAAGACCTAGTAGGTGAAGCCTGTATTTCTAGTGTCTGTGAGTTCCCTGTTCTGCAAGTTGGGTGCCAGCTGCTTGCACATTCTCTAAACTCATAAACTGACCTGGTGACATTCCATACGATGACTACACTGCATGCAGAAACTTCATACATTTTGAACAATTGATGAGGTTAACGTGTCACAGATGCCTGTCTTTGGCACAAATGCCTATCTTTGCGCTCTGTGTCTGTGGCCCTGAATTTCAACCCATGTGTCCATGTTGTTTGAAGGAAGGCTTGAATTTTGGATGAAACATGGAAGTGTGGAGTGTGTGTGTGTGTGTGTGTGTGTGTGTGTGTGTGTGTGTGTGTGTATACACATGTGCCCTTTTAATTTCCATTGCCCCTAAGACCCTTAATTGTGCAGCTTAAGTTGATCTGTGAGTGGATACTCTGGTTCCTTTCAGGTGCGGCTGGTGAAGAGTTTTATTTCTGTCCTGTTTAAATCACTCCTTGTGATGCTAATTGCAAACCTAGAATGGTTTCCCAGGATTCTTAGCCAGTATACTTAGCGAGTATCCCATATTTGTTTCACTCAAGCAATAATGAAGATCATTCCTTTTTGGGGAAAATCAATCAGTTCTGAAGGATGGGATTACATAGGAGCTGGTTTACATATGATAGCCAACATATGTATATTAGGAATAGTTCTGTCTAAAACTGTATGGTGGTGAAAAAAGTCCTTAATCTAATTGGGGGGGGGGGCAGAGCGAGAAACAGACAAGCAACATTTTCATTTATAACATCGCACCATCTAATGAAAGAGCCAATCTCAAAGCAATAAGATAAACATATACAGTATTTGGGCTGCAATCTTTAATTTATGTACAGCAATCCTTTTAATTTATTAATTGGGCAATACATTTTTTGGAATAATTGTTTTATAGATATGCAGTAACCCCCCTCTTGCATAGTTGCAGGGATATATTTCAAGACCTACTGTATAGTAGTGTACCCTATACAGTACAGCAGTGGATCTCAACCTGGGAGTCATGGCCTCCCCTCCCCCCGGGAAACGAGATCCACTGTATTCCTCTTTAAAGTGGCTGAAGTAGCAACATCCTCAGAGATTGCTCCGCCGCTGTCACAGAGTGTTGTGTTAAGGTACTTCAAGGGGTAGCACGGCCATCTGGAGGGAGCGGGGGGGGGGGCAGCAATCCCCTCTGCAGGCAGCCTGCTGCCCCAAACGGATCCCTTAGGAAATTTGGGGTCGCAAACCCAGATGTGGGTCTGATAGCCGCAGGAAGCTGTTAGGGGCAGCCTGCAGAGGAGATCACCGCCCCCTCCGGATGGCCGTGTTACCCCTGAGGTACCTTAACACAAGGCTCCGTGACAGAGGTGGAGCAATCTCTGAGGCTGTTGCTGCTTCAGCCACTCCCCTTAAAGGGGAATACAGTGGTTCTGGTTTCCCTTGGGGGGGTGTCTTAAGCTCTGTGGCGGCTGCCATGGCGCAATCTCTGTGAGGCTGTTCCTGCCATCGCTGCCCTCCTCTGTGAGGACCTACAGAGTTCCCAACCTTGGTATAAGGGTTGGGAGCCACTGCAGTACAATATCTAGTTAAAAAAAACACTTCATGGCTTCCTGTGGTGTTGGTTTGCTTTTATATCACTCTGTACTGTATTGTGAACTTGTCAGGTCCATCAAGAGCACTTCCTCCTCCTCATCACCCTGCCATACTAACCAGGGAAAGCCAACAACAGCTCTCATTGCATTGTCTGTTTTGGTTCCACTTCAGCTGACCAGCATGGGTTAATCAGCATCCTATCAGCGGTGTTGAAAATGACATGCCTGCTTGTCCAAATGAGACTCTTTTAGGTGTGTATTGTTTACAGTTGAGGGGAGCAGGGAACCGTAGCACACATGGAATAGCTCACCAGAATTCACCTGAGGAGCCTGTACTTGAACTGGAAGATGTGGGCCATATTCTAGCTCAAGTCAGGGTCCTTCTGCTCGAGTCACACTGGCTCCAAGTTTGAAGTATGTAGTACTGCTTTTTTGTAAGTCTTATTTTATTTTTTTGCATAATCAATCAACGGTATTTATATACCTCTTTTCAACACAAAGTTCACAAAGCAGTTTATAGGCAAAGAATAATAAATGGCTCCCTGTCCCAAAAGGGCTCACAATCTAAAAAAATGCAGAAAACCACAAACAGCCACTAGAAAAGACACTGTGCTGGGGTGAAGAGGGACATTTACTCTCCCCCCCCCCGCTAAATATAAGAGGAAAAAATGCCTCTTGCCCAGTTAGCAGGGGTCGTAATGTGGCTTAGCAGAGTGGTTCAGAGGGTCAAACTAGATCAGCAATTTTCAGCTGGTGTGCAGCTCTGTTTCTAGGGCAACTGCCTGTGGTAATGAGCTGTCTGTCCCTCTTCCTCCACGGGCAGAGATGACAGAGGAAGAGATGGACAGTTTGTTACTACAGGCAGTTGCCCTAGAAATGGAGCATCTGAACCTGGAAGGGTCTCTTGGGAGCCAGAATGTCTTGTCTTGTGACATCTCAAAAGACAAAGAGCATAGAACAGTGGTTCTCCAATTTTTTAGCACCAGGTCCCACTTTCTAGAATGACAAGCTGTCCAGGATCCACTGGAAGTCATGGCCAGAAGTGCCGTCATTGTGACGCCAGACCCTGCTGCTTTCTTGAGAATGCAAAGCAATGTTGGGTTATTTCTCAGCCATTTTCCAATAGCAAAAGGGAAAAAAGCCTATTTACAACCTTGACACAAGCAACATAACCATACAGCTCTCCCCCCTGTGCAGTGTCCCATCTTCCCATATTTTCAATTATGGCTGCCCTGGGTGCTACACCACCCACCTGAAATTGACTCGCGACCCACCTAGCAGGTCCCAACCCACAGTCTGAGAAACACTGCCATAGAGGTCAGTGTGTCGTGAGAAGAAAAACATTGAAAATTGCTGAACTAGATATTAACAGATGAATTTAAAGGACATGGTCAGAAAGTGTCCTTTAAAGGTCCCCAAATGCAAGGGGACCCAGTTCAACATGAGAGTTGAGCTTACTGTGGTAGGGAATCAATGCTTTTTTGTTTTTGCATCCACTGGGTAGGGTGTGAAAGTTGCCTCTTAGAAAAGGCAATTTGTTCCCAGAACTACCATTTTATAATAATTGAAGCAAGAAAGAGCTTAGGTCAGCAGACAAAACTGATTGTGGGGTGGAGGGGGGGGGGAGAGAACGCCAGACTGTGAATTATGATCCACAGCTTAGAGACTCAAGGAAGTAAAAAACTAAAATGCAGCTAGAAGTGCTTTGATTTACCTTGTCATTATCCATCAATTAGTATGGCTGGATGTTGAGTCCACAAGTGGGTCAACTTCCTCATTTTATCAAAGAGGCTCACAGAAGGTCAGGCATGACTTCAGTGAGGAGTTGATGAATCTCCTGGGCCCCTTTGAGTATGTCTGTCTCAACTAAGAAAATGCCGCTTTGAAATGCACTGTGTAAATACCCCACCAGGGATATGAATAGGAGGAACACGGAGAGGTAATTGCATTTGGAGATGCACATAGCCCTGTGTTGTCCGTATCCTTTTTGGTTTTGGCTTGGTTCATAAAGTTGGTAAAGAGGCTCACTATTCCTGGCTGATCTGGTTGCCATGCTTGTTGAGCAACTGAATGCTATTTGTGCTTGTAGAGGCAACATCCATCCCAATGCATAGAGGGAAAATGCAGCAGCTGGGAGTGGTGAGAACTGCCCTGTGGCATTATTACTCCATTGCCTTAGTTTTCTCCCTAATTGTTATGTATCTTTACTCCGCCAGTTTCACTTATGCTAAAAACTAAATTGGGTTAATGGAGCGTTGCTGAGCCACTTGGGGTATGTTTGCCAGGATTGGAAAATAAGAAATACTTCACCTGTTGGGCTGCCTGGCTGAGCAAGTGGTTGCAACCAAGAGAGTCTCTGTGGTATAGGGGAAAGAGTGTGGGAATCACTGCTCAACCACAAAGCTCATTAGGTGACCTTGGGCCCACTGCCAACTCTCAGCCTAACTTACCTTGCAGGTTGTAACATGTAAAGCCCGTGTAAAGTGATATTGCATGCTTAAACAATTTCGTCTGCAAAACTTCTGACCAAGTTATGCAGGGGATGGATAGAGGGTTGTGTACTCTGACACAGCACCAGAACCAGGGGACAGCCACTAAAACTGAGTGTTGGGAAAGTTAGAACAGACAAAAGAAAATGTTTCTTTACCCAGTGTGTAATTAAATTGTGGAACTCCTTGCCAGAGGATGTGGTGATGGCGACTGGCCTAGATGCCTTTAAAAGTGGATTAAAGCTGGGCACACTTCCAGAAGGAAAAGCCCATCACAGGTTGCAGGCCATAATGGGTATGTGCAACTTCCAGGCTCTAGAAGTAGGCTACCTTGGAATGCCAGGTGCATGGGAATGGCAACAGGAAGCAGGTACCTTGTTGTCCTCCCTGAGGCATCTGGTGGGCCACTGTGAGATACAGGAAGCTGGACTTGATGGGCCTCTGGCCCGATCCAGTGGGGCTCTTAAGTTCTAACGCCGGTAGGCAACTTCCGCCAGATGCTGCTTTTGAGGATTTTGTCTATAGTTGGTTACTATAATAAGTGACCATAATAAAGGCAGGAAATCTTCTGTATGTGGAGGCATGCATGTGGAAGTGGGTGGGGACATGCCAGTCCTCACCAAGCAGGTGGACAAGTGCCTCACTTTGTAACCCAAGCTGCATTGCAGTCTCCACTCCCTTTGTGGCAGGGGCTGAAAGTTTTTCTAGCTCCTGCTTGTGTTCTTTTTTGCTGCTCTCTGCACCTGCTCCCTACTTAAAAGGCAGGTGGCTGGCTGGCATGCACACCCCAAAAAGGCTCTCGGGGCACAATCCTAACCAATGTTCCAGCACTGGGGTAAAGGCAATGCAGCTCTGAGACAAGGGAACACATTCCCTTACCTTGAGAAGCCTCTGTGATTGCCCCTCCCCCCAGCTGTAGGATCCAGCACATGCCCCATTGGCACAGCTATGTCAGTGCTGGAAAGTTGGTTAGGTTTGTGCCCTCAGTCCCAGTAGGATGTCTGGAGGAGGTTGGCAAAAGTGACCTCTCGGAGGCTGAAGGAAGAAACCTGAAGTAAAGGGGAAGGCTGCTTGCATAAGCTTATCTGCCCTTGACCTCCTCCATTCCTTCCCTTGTCCTGTCTGGCTAGCTGCACAGCTGGTGGAGATGTTTCGGTAAAGAGAAAGGGAGAAAAGGCTTGGAGGAAGTGGGGCAGGGGGTCATTGGAGAAGCTTGGACTTGAGCATCTGTGGATTTTGGTGTCCGCGGGGAGTCCTGGAACCAATCCTCCATGGATACTCAAGGGAGGACTGTAATAATGTGTTTATAAAATATTTGTAGACTGTTTTTCAACAAAAAAAGTTCATAGAGCAGTTTACATAGCAAAATAAATTTTATAATCTCCGCTGACTCAGACTGCTCACAATCAGCAACACTGTGCAAGAGGCTGCAATAGCCAAGCAGCTTCAGGAAGCCGTGAGAGTTTGCAAGTTGGAGCATGGGCTAGTTATCCCTATGTCAATACTGCAAAATGCATATCATGTCATTACTTAAAAAGTTGCCAATTTTTTGCACCCTCCGTGCTTATTTTCATGCTGCATCCATGCTGCAATACCTTCGTCGTGACCAAATGGAGTACAGATTTTGCTATTGCAAAAGCAGATGGATGTATCATTCCTGGCATTGAACAAGAGTTGTCTTTACTTCAGATCTGTGCTGTCCAGAAATTTTTTGCATCTAGGTATTTTTGAAGGAACAATCATTAGTATCAATCAATTGGTATTTATCTACCGCTTTTCAACACAAAGTTCACAAAGCGGTTTACAGGCAAATAATAACATTAAAGTTAAATGGGCTCTTGAAGGATGTGAAATACTTCCAAGCCTTGGATGCAACTAACCTGAATCTACTGTGAAGTAAAAAATAAACCTGCTCTGAAGCAAATGGAAAACGATACGTATTTTGTTTGTCAGGGTGCTCACCTGCCCAACTCCCTCGGCATGCTTGCTGAGCTTTAGAGGTGCATTCCAGCTACTGGCTATAAAACGGCTATTTAACAATAGCTGAATTTTCAATGGTCTTCCAAGGCCCTTGGTCAATATTTAGGCCAACATTGTTTAAGGTGAGATTTTTCTCATACAAGGATTTATCACTTTCCTTGAAGTATTTAAATAGTTTAGCGTTGGAATGCACAGCGTTCTCGTAAATGGCAAAGTGACTGCATGCATTTATGTGAACTAATACAGTACGGAGGCAGAGGACTCGAGGCATGTTTGCAAAGAGGGTGTGGAGGTGTACAGTATTAAGTATCCAGAACTATTGGAAATCCGACTGTTCCTGGCAAGGCATGCCATGAAAGAGGTGTCAATCACTTGAACCCGTGATGATCTGGTTCTATGAGGAAAGTTAGGCAGGGGGACAACCTGCACACCATTAAAGCTCTAGGCCAGTGGTATTCAAACTTTTTGGACTGGGACCCACTTTTAGAATGGCAGTCGTGTCAGGACCCACTGGAAGTGATGCAATTAACGTGGAAAGTGATGTTGTGGCAGGAAGTGCTGTCATTGTAACATAATGACACTCCTGAAATGTAAATTGTCATTCTTGGACTGCAGCAATTGTACAACTAGGAAACATCTCTGACGGAAAGCAAGATTAGGACAAAATATGCTGTAAAAGCACTGAATTAAAAACAATTTTTAAAAAACCCCTCACTTGAAAGTTCAAATCGTTAAGATCCGCGAAAGGAATATAATATGAGTAAGGTCTGCAGTTTCCAAGATGGATGCTCCCAGCTTTCCGCGACCCAACTGACATCAGGTCGCGACCCACCAAGTGGGTCCCAACCCACAGTTTGAATAACACTGCTCTAGGCAAAAGAAGAGCTTCAGGAAGAAAGCCAAGCCAAGAAAGCAGTATGCAGTGGGCCCTCCTTATCCACGGATGCGAAGCCTATAGCTGGAGGGCCTCCTGGACGCAACCAGAAGTTGCCTGTAGAGGTATTCTGAGGTGTGGGAAGGCCTCCTGGACTCAGCTGGAAGTGCCTTTCAAGTCGTATGTGGGGAAGCTCCGAAGGAGGCCAGGAAATCATGTGCTATCTCCGGAAGGTTGGGCATGCCCCCTGATAATCATTTTCCGTGTAATTTAGTATCCTCAGGGAGTCCTGGAACTGATCCCCATAGATGCCTAGAGTCCACTTGACGTGTGAAAAGATTATAGATCTCAGACTGTTATTTTTCCTCTTAATAAAAATAATAATTGTTAATAATTCACTATTGTTGTTTTTTATCAAAGTTGTTTTCACTGGCTTCGAAGGAATTAAGGAAAAATAGTTGAAGACTGTGATTCAGTCTAGATTAACTAACTGTGATCTAGTTCAGTGGTATTCAAACCTTTTAGACTGGGACCCACTTTTTAGAATGGCACTCGTGTCAGGACCCGCTGGAAGTTACATCATCATGCAGGAAGTGCTGTCATTGTAACATAATAAAATGACACGCCTGAAATTCAAATGGGCATTCTTGGACTTGTACATTCTTACAACTATGAAACAGCCCTGACAAAAAGCAAGATGGGGACAAAATATGATGTAAAAGCACTGAACTAAAAACAAAATAAAAACGCTCACTGGATCAGAACCACCCAAACTCCTCCTCCCTGCCTGCCACATGGCAAACCGGTTTCACTCTCCTCCCGAATCCACCCTCCGGGTGCAGCTGCTTCACTTCGTTTTCAGAGCCAGCCTGATCCTGGTTCTGATCCGCCCAGGCTCCCCCTTCCATGACAGCCACTTTGTCCCGTTTCTGCTCGCGCTGCTGCCACCGCTGGTGCTGCTGGCTCTGTCTCCCTCCCCCCCCCACCGCCTTAAAGGGGCCACGCATCTGTCCCTCCCTGCGCCCGTCTGCCCCCCGCCCCCTGGCCTGATCTGCCAGCCTGTCCATTATTACACTCCTATATTTGCCTTTCATGCATTTTTGTCTCTGTCTAGCCAATTTATTTCCTCTTTCCTCCCCTCCCCCGCCCCACAATCAGTGGTGTCATTCAAATGATTTAGGAACAGGAACTCACTTTTGATTGGCACTTGTCGGGAACCCGGAACCAGCCACGGAGCCTGTTCGGATCCGGAATGCCCGTTCTGGTCCGTTCCCCCTGAATGACATCACTGCCCGCAATCATCTATCAAAAGGATGCTGCCTGTTTTTTTCCGCTCCATCCCCGCAATATAGCAGCTGCAATATACCGCTCACTTGAAAATTCAAACTTAATACTCACAAAAGGAATAGAACAAGACTAAGATCTGCAGTTTCCAAGATGACTGCTCCCAGCTTTGCGCAACCCACTTGACATCAGGTCCCAACTCACAATTTGAATCAATCAATCATCAGTATTTATATACCGCTTTTCAACACAAAGTTCACAAAGCGGTTTACAAGCAATAATAATAAAGTTAAATGGTTCCCTGTCCCAAAAGGGCTCACAATCTAAAAAATAAAATAAAATGCAGAACATCACCAGCAACAGCCACTAGAAAAGACACTGCGCAGGGGTGAAGAGGGACAATGACTCTCCCCCTGCTAAACATAAGAGGAACACCACTTGGAAACGTGCCTCTTGCCCAGTTAGCCGGGGTTTCTGATCTAGTTAGTTTGCTCATCTGTGGACCTCCAAGCCCTACTGAGAATCATTGGTTTGCAACTGATGAGAGGAAGTTGTTTGTATGTCAAACAACTGCCATTCTAGAGGGGAAGAAAGCACGCAATGCTGTGTAATGCATGCTGTGGCCAAGCTCCCTTTTCTGCACTGCCGCTTGAGTATGCAGTTTACATGATTATGCTATTGGTCCTACTAGTTCCAAAAATGTTGGAATGGTTTTTGGCTAGTCAGATCAGGCTGCTCAATCACCTCCTTTGTTTACTCAGGCCTCACAAAGTTCCTGCGCTGCAGGGGAGACCTTGTATCAGTTGATCTGGCCCACGTTAGCTTGAAGTAATTGCTTAGTACAATCCGTTATTGGAATGAGAATGCTCCAGGCAAAAACTTGGAAGCAAATTAAAAAGGGACTTGGTTTCCCACTGTATGAACTCCCTCTTCTTGGGGGTGTATGCATTTTAATCCTTTTCCTTTTTGACAACTGATTGTTTGACCTTGAAAGATGAGTTGAAGGCCAGCAGAAGAACTGCATTCCTTGAAGCTATTGCCAGTTTCCTCTAGCCTTGTGTTACAACAAACCACTTAGCAAATGGTTATTTGTGCTGTATGTGATGATATGCTGTACATAAAAACTGTATACAGCCATGAGTCTGTAAGACGGGGGGGGGGAAGGTGGAGGAAGGGTGGTATCTTGATTATGACCAACTTATTAAACTGTCACAAAGTTGTCAGCAATTTTTCTAGTTCTCCAATCCAAAACTCTTCTCCAGGCTAGATGTTAAGCATCCTTTTGGGAGTGGAAAAGCCCCTAAAATCTGAGTTTGTAATTGTCTCGAGATGAAGCACACTCAGATTGACTTGCACTAGTAGCAGACTGAAGGCGCAATCTTAACCTGGAGTTAGCACAAGGAACACATAACAGTAAAGCGTGTTTGGACTACTCCTGGAGTCAGGAGGATGACGCACCTCCTTGTGCTGGCCTCTTTGACTCTGAGAGTGGTCCAAACATACTTTACGGTGTCCTTGTGCTGGCCTAACTGTGCCGGCCTAACTCCAGGTTAAGACTGTGCTCTGAGAACCATCTTCACTCTGGTGGAGCAGCCAGCAGTAATTCCCAGAGCGTGGTCTTTGGTTGTGTGATTTAACCTTTATCGTTTTCTCTTCAGGGTGCTGTTGTGTGAGAGAGCACCTGGACAGAATTGGGCTGTCCAGAGTCAATGCCCCGGCTTTGGTTAAAGCAGCAGTGATATGTCAAAGAAGTTTTGCAAGACGTTTCTCCGGCATGCGTTCCCTCTGCTGCTTAAAGGAGCAACCCCCCACAACCCGAGGGTGCATTTCCAGCCCAACTCCCTTGATCCCGGTTGGCCTGTGATCCCCTCTTTGTGGCTTACCAAGGAACCGTTGATTGAAAAGAATGCCAGCCAGACTTTGATGTTGCAGAGAGAGAGAGAGATACATTTTACTCATGTGTAGAACATTAGTAAAATGGACACAAGATGCAACGTGCTTCCCCAGAGATTACAAACTTGTGTGTCTTCTACATTTTGGGTTTGCTCAGTTATACAGTTGACCATGCAAATGTGGAATTGACAACAGCAAATAGAAACATTGATCAATTGCTATTGGTGATTTTTGGTGATGTCTATCCGATTGGTGAGGGTTTTTTTAGCTCTTGCTCCTCTCCCCTCTTTGTGTGACAGCCACTAAAGTCAGGGACACAATTACAAAGTACATTTAGATACACAAAAGCAGAAAGGAGACACTGGGGCTAGACACATTTCCTTTATGTCAAGGCGGCAAGTACTTACAGGACGAGGCAAGCTTCCTCTCCTCACCTTGACACTTGGGAGTTGAATGATAAGATTGCTGTTTTAACTCTGGGTGAAAATGCTTGTGGCTTAATCCAAAAGGGACTTGGCTCCTGGGCAGGTAAGAATTTGATTTAATTTCAGGCAAGACTGGTGATTGTATACACTCTTTTGTTAGAGACCAGATTTGCATTACAAGACCCTGAGGGTGAGAGACTTGGAATGTCTGTTGGTGCCACTTTAATGGCTTGTCTCTGGAGGCTCACCTCTGATTTCCTCAGCTTAACTCCTAGGATGAAATCCAACATGGAGTCAGACTTGTCTTTATTACATCCTGGTCTTCTTCTACACCTTTACAGGTCTAGTGTATCTGGTTAACTTTTATTTGACCATAGCGATCACCATTATCACCTATATGCCAAAATAACCACAACGGGGTAACAATTTGACTTGAGCCAGAAAGTGTTTTTCTACCAAGAGTTGCTGCTTCTACTGTTGCTAGCACTTTTATTGTTCTACTCTGGTTCAGGCTTGCACTGTTGGGTGAAAGGGGCTTAGTGGTTTCAGCATGGCTGCAGCGGTGTGGGCCTGCAGTCAGAAGAGAAGTTTGGTGGTTCCACGTGGCTGCAGCAGTGTGCTGTGAGCCAGGAGAATTTGTGATGGTTACAAGCATGGCTGCAGCGGTGTGCTGTGAGCCAGGAAAGTAGTCCTTGGTAAGTTCTGAGAGAATCACGGGGGGGGTGTGTGTGTGTCTCCCCTACATCAGTACAATATTTGTTCCCCTAGGGATGATTCTAGTAGTTGTTTCTGCAAGTGTTTTGGCGCCACATTCTTGGGATGTTCCACAGTCTCCTTTTTATTCAGAGTAAACTGGGAGCCATCATAAAGCAGCTCAATTTTTGTTGGCTTCTGCATGTGACATGCAAGTCTCCCCTTTAAAGCTATTGAGAACAATAGGAGGAAATGCTTTTTGTTAACACAGCTGCTGAATTGCAAGAGTTGTTTGGTTGCGTCCTCCATGTGGAAAGAGCACTTAGCAAATCAGGGAGGAAATCCAGTCTTCTGGTATCTCTGTGGGAGGAACTCTCTGGGTGGAACAGTTCAACCATGGAACAACGGGCTACGCAGCAACGTTCATTCATATCTATGGATCAGGTGTGCAAAGAGTGTACAAGAATGTTTTTGTATTTATGGTGGTGTGGTGTGAGCAAAGTCTGAAAGATGCATAGGACTAGATTAGTCCAGCATTCAAAACTTACGTTGCAGAAACATGACCTGCCTAGAACTGAGTGAGTACCTAAAAGACAGTGTATTTAAAATGGGCGACAAAACTGATGAATACTGTGATACAACCAGGAGGTGGAAATTCGAGCTATTTTTTTCATGTTGTACTAGCAATGAATCAGAAAATATTCAGGATTTCCTAAAGTATGGGTTGTAACACTTCTTAATGGTAGGGGTGAAGTTGTCCCTGGAAGTTGTGGGTAGAGTTAAATTGTTATGGAAAGAAAGTGGTCTGTAGCAAGTAAAGATAAAAGCAGGGTTATATGTGCATAAGATCAGGGTAGGGATTTGAAGTGGTACAGGGGGAGCTAGAATGTGAGTGAAGTTACTTGCTTGAGGAAGAGGTAGAAGAGACTTATAAAGTTGAGAAAAAGGAAATGGGGCGGGGGTTCTTATACCAGTTTTAGAACTTTGTGGCATTGGGGGCTCTTGGAGGTTGAGGCCCAAGGCAGGAGTTTGTCTAGTGAGCTACCCGGGCAACCCATTCACATCCTAGAAGCCTTTTTGGGCACAGAAAAGAACAGGTCATGAGGCCGACATGAATGCCTGCCCCCACCTTTGTGGCTTTTGCGATCACAAAAGCATAGGGCCCTTTTTACTAGTGATTTTTTTTTTCTGTGGGCGTGGGGAATTTTATCCTATCCATCTCAGATCATAACAGTAAGGGTCAACAATTGAATGCAAGAATGGCTATTTCTATTAAAGTATGTCAGCATGCATTCCACTGTAGCTCTGAATTATGGTTTCTCTCTGTAACGGAACAGATCAACTTTTCCGCAGGCATGCCACAAACTAGGTTGACAGAAAAGAGCAGCTTGAGTAGAAAATGCACAGCCAGCCACTTGGATCTGGGATGAAAAGCGGTATATAAGTACCTGTTGGTTGGTTGGTTGATTGATTGATGGATCCTTAAGCACATATAATGGAAGCCAATTTGATTAGAACCAGTGAGATTCAGAGCTATACATTGTGATGGTTTCTGCAGGTAACACTGATTTACCCAGGTCTCCAAGGTATATATTTTCCTCCTTTACTTTCATACATTTGCTGTGAGAAAAAACAACGGTGTTACATTGCAGTGGAAATGAGGGTTGTCTGATATGTTAATATGTTCAGAATGGGTTCCTACAGCGTAGGTACTTGGACTTTAACTTCAATATATTGAGGTTTTTATATATCAACCTTGTTAAGCATTATGAGGCTTCTGAATGAACTGAAGATTTACTCTCCCACAGGCTTTCTCCCCTTTTTGCTGTTTCAGCTGCCTACATGAATACGCACGTTCCCCAATCTGCCCTTGTATCTTAATTGCTTTTACCCACAGAGGTCACTTAATGTTCTTTCCTTTCTGTCTTCAAAGCAAAATAGTCCTTTATACTGACGCATGCCCCAGTGTCTCTAAATACTCTGTTAGGATTTCTTGGATTTCAAAATGTCATGAATCCAAAAAGCATAAAGGTTTCTAAATTACTTCAGGAGCTGCAGTCCTGAAGGTTGTTAGTTGTGTCATTTTTAAAAGCATAATTTTTTAGAATATTTACATAATTCTGGGGCAAAGAAATCTAATATTGCACATTAATTTAAGTTGCAGTATATAGGATACAGGTTTTCTCCAAAGAGTACATTGTTTATCTTTGGTAACCACTGTGCTAGAATATTCCAAACTGTGGGTCATGAGCCAATTTCAGGTGGGTCGTGAACAGACATGTCATGTAGCGGGTACATGGGGATACGTGAGTACCCGTTCCTAGGATTAGGGCTGGCCCCGCCCATTCGCCCGCCCACTTGTCGACTCTGTCGGCGCTCCGCTGCACCCCCTGCAACATTTGAATTGCCTGCGCATTTGAGTTGCCTGCACGTTCTCAGAGCCAGGCAGGCAGCGGAGCGAGGGAGACCGACGGCAGCAGCAGCGTGAGCAGGTAGGCTGCCTGGGGCTCCCTCCTGAGGAGGCGCGGTGGTTCCTGGGGGGGGGGAATCGGTAGCCCGTGCGGCGGCCCCAGAGAAGGCCCGGGACTCCTGGGCTGCTGCGTGGCCTACCAAGGAGGTGCGGCAGTTCCTAGGGGCGGTTCCTGGGTTCTGGCTATGACCTCACTTCCGGTGGGCGGGCCTGACACAAGTGCCAATCAAAAGTGAGTACCTGTTGCTAAATCATTTAGATGCCATTACTGGTTGTGAAGCATCTAGAGCAGCCATATTGAAAATGTGGGAAGATGGGATGCTAGTAAGGGGAGTGTATTTTGCTTGTGTCAAGGTTTTAAATGGGTTTTTTTTCCCTTTCTGAATCACTTTGCTATTGGAAAATGGCTGAAAAATAACCCAACTTATTGCTGCATTCTTGGGAAAGCAGCAGGCTCTGGCGTTAACGACCAGCAGGCAATGATGGCCCTTCCCACCATGACATCACTTCCAGTGGGTCCCAGACTGACTGTCATTCTAAAAAATGGGTCCTGGTGCTAAGTAGTTTGAGAACCACTGTTCTAGCAAAAGGTGTAGTGTTTTGCAAGTTGTTGTATTGGGGGTCTTTTTGAATTCGTAAGAATCTCAGAACCGCTGTTCTAGCAAAACTACTGTTTTGCAAGTTGTTGTATTGGGGGTCTTTTTGAATTGGTAAGAATGTCAACGACATGCATTCTCCTGACCAGAGAATTGTAATAACAGTGAGTTTGATAAAGCTGGGAGTGGGTGATTTACAGGAATGTAAGTGTAGAACCACTGTGGTATAGCAGTTGGTGTGCTTGCCTAGGACAGAGCAAGTTTCAGTTCAAACCTAGCATGAAGCTAATTGAGTGATCCCGAGCCAGTTGCTATTCTAACCTATGTCACAAGGTTGTTCTAAACAGAGCGGTAAGGAGTGCCATATACAGTGGGGTCCACCTTATATGCAGGGGTTTGGTTCCCACCTGCACCTTCAGGAATTCTGCAGATGTTAGGGCCCACCCCCAAAGCTTGCACAATTACTTACTTGGAGTCTTCCTCGAGGGAGTTTGGGAAGAATGTGTGGTGACTGTTTTTTTTTTTTTTAGTATGTTCTCCATATGGTGAAAATTGAGGTATGCAATTTGACCCTGTAGGACAATGGCAAGCTGGATAGTATTCCACAGGACATTCTAAATCTCTGATCTTGCTATGTGGGGGAGTTACTCGAGCTATTAAGTTACCCATCATTTTTCATTGAACAAAAAGCTACCATGCCAAGCCTTTACTCGATGACAGATGAATGTGACAATGTAGCCTTGGTGCTTTTGCCAATTGGCAAATTCTTTTCAGGTGGATTTATGTACCCAGGGAGTTGAGAGGAACAGAGTGACAAAAACCGTCTTGCCCTGATTTTCTTGGGTAGGAGTCTCCACCAATCCTAACCTCCGCCTGCCCAGAAATGCACATCGCCACCCCTAAAACTCCCTCTGCCACAACTATCCCAACCCCTGCGCTGGCCGGATTGGGCCCGGGGGAGGCAGGATTGGTGGAGGCCTCTTCCACCATATCCTATTCTTCCTCCCAGGGTAGGCAGCCTTACATGTGGCCACTCGGACTTCCATCAGTTAAATAGCCGGCAGAGTACCCCATATGGAAGGCTGGGGTGTTACTTGGATTAAAGGGGGGAAAAATCCCCTTATCCCGAGAAGACTTCCAGCCATTTCCTATCACACACACAGACCACAGGTTAAGATTGAGCTGTCACTCTAAGATGCATGCTTCCTTCTTTGAGAGTGAAGAAGCTTCTTTACCAAAATCGCTATATTAATTCTGTAGCTTCCATTTTCCCAGTGTCAGTTTGATTTGATGATGTGTTTGTAAAAGCATGGGTGTTCATATTTGTTTAAATAACTTCGCCAATATCTGCATAAATGCCTGTGATTTGTGCCAGCAAATGTTAGGGCTGCCTTGTCCCCAGTTGAATTCCACTTTGAAAAATGGTGAGCCGTCTTAAAATTAGGTTTCTTTACAGCTTCTAAAACAATTGATCCTTGTGGACGAATAATTGGATAGTACAACAGAGGGTTGGAACACATTTCTGGTTCTTTAAAGGGGAATAACCAAGAAAACTTAGGAACTGGAAATATACTTCACCCATGAACCTTTCATCTCCCATAGCTCTCCACCACATGGTTCTTAATTCCTCTTTTTTTAACATTAGTTATAAGGCATGCTAGTATCTGTTTACCTCTCTCCGTCTGGGACTTTCTGAAATATAGGAAGAACGTTTTTTATCTGCTCAGAAAATGTAATTCATAGAATCTTGTGGGGAAGTGGGTGTTGTACTGTTCCACCAGATAGTGAAGTTGGTATCTGTACACAGGAACATCGAGGCTCCGTTGAGATTAAACGACATTTGTGATTGCAAGCAGTGCAACCATTGGAACTCTGTTTCAAAATCTTCTCAAGCAGGAGGCTGCCCTACCTTGGCCTTGAACCCAACAACTCTTGGTTGAGAAACTGTTTTATGGGGGTCTTATCTTTATAGGGAATTAAGAAGGGCTGGTGCTATTTGTGGAAAGGTTTACGGCACCCAGCTCAAAATACCTGCCTCAGAAGACATTTAATTATGGCTGTTGTTTGTAGCCACAAAGTTAGTGCGATTGTGCCCTCCCTTGCCTCTAATTAAGCTTCCTGTTCTTTCAAAGAATGTTGGAGTTGGAAGGTATCCTAGAGACCATCTAGTTTAGCCTTCTGCTCAGTGCAGGACACTCTGCCAGTTGGACATGGAACGGAAGAGAGCGATGAAAACGATTACTGGGCTGGGCACCTCCCTTATGAAGAAAGACTGCAGCATTTGGGGCTCTTCAGTCTAGAAAAAAGGTGTCAAGAGGGGACATGATTGAGACATTCAAAATTATGTGTGGGATGGATAGAGTGGCTAGAGGGATGTTCTCTCACAACACCAGAACCAGGGGCATCCACTAAAATTGAGTGTTGGGAGAGTTAGAATGGATAAAAGGAAATAACCTCCAGCGGGTAATTAATCTGTGGAACTCCTTGCCACAGGAGGTGTGATGGCTTCTGGTCTAGATGCCTTTAAAAGGGGATTGGACAGATTTCTGGAGGAAAAGTCCATAGGGGCTATGGTGAGGCTATAGGCCATGATGGGTTGTGCAACCTCCTTACGTTAGGAGTAGGCTACTTCAGAATGCCAGGTGCAAGGGAGTGGCCACAGGATGCAGGCATCTTGTTGTCTTATGTGCTCTCTGAGTCACCTGGTGGGCCACTGTGAGATACATGAAACTGGACTAGATGGTAGTGCTGGGTAGGGGGCTTTTGGTTCAGCGCCATGACATCCATAATGGTTCCAGGTTCTGACATGTCACATACTTTAAAAAAATCTCTGTTCTGAGGAAATCTTGGGTGGGACAACTACAGCTTCATGTAGGGTGGAGCGCAGTTCGTCCCCACCCTTGCTAAGCATTTGTATTGCAGCTTACCTTGTGGAGATGGAAGGAACACAAATTCTCAGTCTTTGGTTCTCTTTGAAGATACAAGAAATGTGCTTTGTTGGAAGTTTGCTGTGATTCCTTTGCTAACTGGGCAACGAGGCATCTTGATGTCCTTTTATACTTAGCAAGGGGAGAGCAACTGTCCTTTTTCAGCCCAGCAAGGCATCTTCTCCAGTAGCTGTTGCCTCTTCTGCATCTTTTTAAAAATTGTGAGCCCAGGAGGGGCTGGAGTCCAATGCAGGGCATTCCCATGCCCCCTTCCCCCCAAAAGCCCTTTGGTTGCCTTTTGTGCAACACCTGGAAATAGTTTTTGGCGACCTAATGACCTCATTGGCGACTGCTTCCAGGAGGTCCTTTGGGGGCAGGCAGGGGCAGGTGGGAAGGCCCAAGGTAAAGCTGCTCTGCTTGCCCGTAGCAGTTGCAGCAGCAGGTTATATGCTCTCTGCGTTGGTACAGGGGCCCCCAAAGTGTGGGGTCAACGTGATGACATTGGCTTAAAGCTGGCCCTGTGTGAGCCTTTTTGAGAAAGAGAACCGTTTATAGTCAGTCCTTGTTATCCGCTAGGGTTAGGCTCCTGGAAATAGCGAACAATGAACCATTGACCCTATGGGATCAGTGGGGTTTAGTGCAAGAGTTACCTTTTCTGCCATCAGAAGAATCCACAGAGACTCTCAGGAAGCCAGCAGTGTGCCACCAGAAGTGCTAAAATATATCTGACTATTGCAGGCACCTTCAAGAGCCCGCAGGACCTTCAGAATGGTACTTGCAGTCAGTGCAGATCCCTTAAACGTAGCTGGCAGATGCTTCCGCCAGCCTTTTTAAAGGGGTCTGCACTGGTCACAGGTCTTCTGACAGTCTCTGCATAGTGGATAATGAAGTGCCAATAATGAGGTAGATAAACAAATTCATAGGTAGCAAGTTCACATATAAAGGGGGACTGCAGTGTTTGGGGCTCTTCAGTCTAGAGAGGGGGCACCGGGGGGGGACACGATTGAGACATACAGGATAATGCACGGGGGGGGGATGGAGTCAATAGAGGGATGTTCTTTTCCCTCTCTCAAAACACCAGAACCAGGGGGCATCTGCTAAAACTGAGGGTTGGGAGAGTTAAAACAGATAAAAGGAAGTACTTTTTTACCCAGCCGGTAGTTAATCTGTGGAACTCTTTGCCACAGGAGGTGGTGATGGCCTCTGGTCTAGATGCCTTTAAGAGGGGATTGGACGGATTTCTGGAAGAAAAGTCGATCGTGGGCTATAGGCAATGATGGGTTGTAACCTCCTTCCATTAGTAGTAGGCTACTTCAGAGTACCGGGTGCAAGGGAGTGGCAACAGGATGCAAGCATCTTGTTGCCTCATGCCTCCCTGGGACACCTGGTGGGGCTGCTGTGAGATACAGGAAGCTGGACTGGATGGGCCTTTGGCCTGATCCAGCAGGGCTCTTCTTATGTTTATGTTAAAGAGAATTGACTATTTTATGTTGCTATGTAATCTGCTTTATGAGCTACTTTTTGTTGAGTGGTGTATAAGTATTCTTAAAATCTACAAGGCCATAAGGTGATTTTTTTGTTCCTGCTGCTATGGAAGTAAAGCTTATCCTGATGCCTGCTGTTTGTGCTTGAAAATGTTGGGATTGTCTCTGCTCATCATAACATGCAAGAGGGAAATAAAAGGAGATGTGTTTTTCAGAAAGTTCTGCCCCTTTTGCTTGCTTGAGTGGTACCTCCTTTCGGTGATTCTTTGATTTTATTAAAAGGGTTGAATTCTTACCTTCAAGTCCAACTGTGATCTTGGGAGAATGAAGAGTCTTCTCTTAAGTTTGGGGAAGCCCTTGCTATACCAAAGTCCAGATAAACTATGGTTCTTCAGTGCTTCTCCTGCATGCTCTGAAGGGTGTTCCTTTCTAGGTCAGAGAGAGGACAGTACAAGGAAGCTTGCATTGTTACTGGCTCCACTCACGTCAGACTCTGGGCTCATTGTCAGCCTTCAACCCATGTTATCACTAAACAAAAATAGAAAGCAAGACGCGCAGAATTAATCTCCCTCCTGAAAGTTGTCCCTGTTTGATGGGGTTTGGAGAATGTTGACGTAGTCCCAGGAAACGTTTTGGTCCGTGTAACGTTTTGTCCCTGCTTTCTCTCGCAGCATCAGAAATTGTCCTTGCCAAATGAGCCGTTTTAGTCCGAAGAGCTCCTTGGAGCCCCTGCAGCCCGAGTGCAGGCATTCCAGGACAGACTCCTCAAACAACTTATCAATGGATACTTTTTGGCTAGAGGTGGAGAGCATCAAAGAAAGTGCTGAAGCGGAACCAGAGGAGTGCAACCTGGTGAATGTTAAACCCCCAGAAGGTAAAGACATCTCTAGCTTACTGGGGTGGTGGGAACTGAGAAAGTTTCTGCACTGTAAGGCATTACATTCTTTACACTGACTGGGCAACTGGGTTCACCCGCTGAGTAAGATGCCTTCAGACAAATGAGGGATTCTCTAGACTAAATTTGGCTGAACAATTAAAACAGCTGTTGTAACCTAGTGTGCCATGAATCCAAAAAGTCATGAATTGGAATGTCTTCTGGCAGAAATTTGCTATTTGGCTTTTGGCGAACCACAATCCCTCATATAATAATTTATTACTTGTATATCCCACCTTTCTTCCGTCATAGAACTCAACGTGGTATCCATAAGGTTTTCCAGGCGGGCACCCATCCCAGCACTGACCAGATGTAGACCTGCCCAGCTTCAGCAAGGTGGCCATTACATGTGCTCTCAGATGGGAGCTTAGGTGGTTGTACAGATGGTTGAAAAACAGGTGGAGCGCTCAAGTGCAGATGTTAGGACGGAGGGAGATCTACACTCATTCACTGAATTTGTCAGGTGCAGTTGCTAGGCATGAAGCAGAGCACCATAAGGTTTTGATGTGCACATGAATTTCCACATACATTCAGGTCCTATCCCTCCTTTCTTTTAGGCAGATGGAGAATGCTCTCTGCATGCCCCAATTTTCCTGTGCACATGTGAACTGTACATCTCAACCATGTGCAGAAAGAGAGGAGCTCCATGTGCACATTGAAGCCACAGAATTGTAGGTGACTCTCTCTTTGCCTCCCTCTACTCTTTGCAAAATGAGAATCATAGTGGCCTACATCAGGGAGTTGATGTGAAGAGTCCAAAACAACAAGGATGCTTAACAATCTTTATTTCAACATGCAATAAATAGATGCGTTCATAGTATTCTGCCTTTTGTCAAGTATGTGCATCAGCCAGGATCCAAAGGAACATGTGTGGGTCTCTTTTGCCTCTGTTCCTGTGGCACCACCCCATACCTGTTGAAAAGGTATGGCTCTGTGGAATAGCATTCCATTACGTGTGAGAAGCTGCTGTAGAAAGTAATACTACAAACTTTTCATGTGTATGCAGAAGTGCTTTGCCTGCACACATGAGTCTTTCTGGATCCCAACTACTAAGATTTCTGCTGGTGAAACTCTTGACATGCAATTCAGTTAAGAGCCCTTTAAAAGTACTCCCACCCATCCCAAGCCGCCATATTAAATCACCATAGTTGTTAATTCAGAGACCATGCGGTTTGGTATCAAGGGAGGCTGGAAAGTAATGTTTTGTGGCTCCTTTTCTTAAGAATGCTGCATGTCCAGCTAGACATAAGGGGAGAGGAAATGAAAATTGTGATGAAGGAAACTACCCTTGACTGTTGTATGAGGAACTGAGAATTAACTACTTGCTTGGAATTTCCTGGCTATTGCTTGTGGTCAGTGACAGACAGACAGACACAAAGACAGACAGCGTAGCAGATGATATAGTGTATTTGTGGCTGCCTAGTAAATGCCAATGAAACAGCAAACCTGGTTTGGGACCACTAGGTTGTGCTGCAAAAAGTAAATAGGTGCGTTTTCGTTTGTTTTGTGTCTTCAGTTATTGCAGATGACCAAGTTCAAATTCAGCGTTTACTGCAGAAATCATAAATTGTGTGTCTGTTGCGGGAGTGGGGAAATGCAACACCTTGCTTAGTTAAACAGCTAGACAAAATGCTTTGGAAAAAAAAGAGTGAAGTGCACATAACACAGAATAAAAAGTAGTGCCCTGTATGTCTCCACCAGGCCAACTTAAGCTAATAATTCTTAGCACTTTACAGCAATCAAAGTACTTCAAACTGATAATCTTCATATAATTCTTGCAACAATCCTGCGTAGTAGGTTGATCATTATTCCAGAACTGCAAATGAGCAGCGGAGGGGATTCTGACTTGCCTAAAGCCTTATTTGTTTGTGGTAAAGACAAATTATCAGCTGTGACTTCGCAATGCATAGTTCAGTCTCATAGCCACTTTACTTTAGTCTCTCTCTCTCTCTCTCTCTCTCTCTCTCTCTCTCTCTCTCTCTCTCTGTTCCTGCCTCATCTGTCGAGAAAGTTTTATGAATGTGGAGTTCCTCTGACTAAATTCTGCCCAGCTCCTATTCCATCCGGAATTTCGAGAGCAGCTTTTGAGAGCTGCTGTGCCAAGTATTTGGCCAGTGTCGATTCCCCCCTTCTTGGTGTTGCTTGTGTTGAACTGTGTCTGCCATGGAGGAGTTAAAAGCATAAAACCTTTGGCAGTTGGGAGGGGGCAAACTACAACAAAAGTTAGTGGTGATATCTTCTTCCTTTGGGCTGACAGAATGGTCCCCAGACCCTCCCACTGTCGTGGAGCATAAAGGGAGCCTCTTCTGTGTAATTTCTCAGGTCAGGTGCAGTCTGATTGATTTCTAACCCTGCTTTTCTCTGGGGCCTGCACTGTGAGTAGCAGGCAGGGAATGCTGTCCCTTAACTTCGCTTTTTTCCCCCCTTTGTCTGCCAGAAGGGGAAGCTGAAGCGGAATGGTTGCAAGATGCAGGCCTCTCGGACTTGATTGCAGACCACGGCGCTGAGAATGGCAATATTGTCCTGCTTTCCACGTTGACCAAGACCCAGGCTGCAGCTGTGCAGCGACGGCTGGACACTTACACCCGCTCCCGGCGGAAGAAGAACAAGCAGCCTGTCCGTGATGTCAGAGACATTTTTGGCGTGGTTGACTCTGGAGTATGTCGCTTTATTGGCGTCTTGCCTATGATTAGCCTTTTGCCCCCCTGGTCTGATCAGGGTTTGTATGTAGTTGAGTGAGGTTATTTTTAAAATAGCGGTGGTGGGGACAGGCAAATGGGAGTAGAATGGCATGGCATGTTTGTTTGGAGGAGAGGCCTTCAGGATTTTACCCTCGCTGTGGATCTGCTCATGTGCTGTTTTAAATAGAGGAACAGCGTTTACTGAAAGTGAATGGAAGCTGTTTAAAATCGTGTTGAAAAGGGGGTGGATAAATTAGAAGTGGAACTGTGGTGGGGCAAGCTCCTAATGCCCCTTAACACTCTGCTGTGCCTTCAGCCTTTCACCCTGCCTGATATTTAAAAAGACAAAACAATGGACCGTGTTGTGCATTTCATGTAACATGTAGTTTGGCTTTTAGGCCTGTACAACCAGGAGCATGTAGTTATCTCCCTTCTCAGTCTAATAGGGATCAATTGAACCTTCGTAATGGAGAGGAAAAACCCAGCAGATCTATAGCCATAAGCTTGCCAACACAGCATTCGGTTATTGTATCCAGTTTTCCTATCATGCTAACACACCTGAATCAAAATAAATATCAAAATGATAAAGCAGCATAATGCCTTGAATTCTCAGGCCTGGGATGTTAAAACTAGTCCTCCCTGGTTAATATCCAGCCAATTACTCAGCGTTCTTGATTGATTTTTAAACGTTTTGCAGCCCCAATTATAAATCAGATGTAGAAATTCACTGTTGAACTTGGTGATTTAGTTCAATAGTTGGATTTGTTGCTTTCAAAGAAACAACTTCTGACCTTCTTCCCTTCAGCTGTAGTCTTGCGGAACATATTAACGATATCTATTGTGTGATTGAGGTCCATGCACTTGATTGTGCAACTGTTAATAGCAGCCGGGCAGAACCATTCAGAGTGGGACAATGGTTATCACTGCTGCCATGCCCTTTGGCCATGGTGCCCTGTCGCGGTGTGCCGTTGCATGATAACTCATGCAGTCTTAGACTGGCGAGCCAGGAAGAAGAGACTGTGCTGTGCCCTTGTGAGTGCACCGCAGTGTACAGTTTGGGAACCACTGGTATAAAATGTAAGGACTTCAGAACCTTCCCCACGACCACTGCAGTACAGATCCAGAGTTGTCATCGTCGTCACCTCTTGGCCCTAATATAGGTCACCAAGTCAGAATTTCTCTATATGCAAGGGTAGTTTCCTGGACCGTGGCTTTGATTACATTTAGAACAGTGGTTCTAAAACTTTTTAGCACCGGAACCCACTTTTTAGAATGACAATCTGTCCAGGACCCACAGAAGTGATGTCATGGCTGGAAGTACTGTCATTGTGCCATAAGAGCCTTCTGCTTTCCTGAGAATGCAGCAATCAGTTGGGTTATTTCTCAGCCTTTTTCCAATAGCAAAGTGAATCAGAAAGAAAAAAGCCTATTTACAACCTTGACACAAGCAAAACAGCCACACAGCTCTCCCCTTTTCCAGCACCCCATCTTTCCATATTTTCAATATGGCTGTTCTAGGTGCTTTGTGACCCACTGAAATTGGCTTGTGATCTACTGGTCCAGACCCACAGTTTGGGATCCACTGGTTTAGAAGCTTCGCTCTGCACCTTTGGTTTCGTCCCACTCAGATGAAATTATTTTTAGTCAACACAACAACCTGATGTCTAGCTCAGCCTTCCTGCCCATGCACAAATCCTGGTTGCCAGGAGACTCTTTAAAGCTTGTCAGACCTGTAGCACCTCAGCATCAGAGAACATTCCTGGTGTGCAGTAACTCATAGTTGCTGAGTTACTGGAACATCTGCAGATCTTGTTTTGAGGAAAAGGAGAAATAAAATCTGATTCAGATTGTTCCACTTCACTTGATTTGGCTCAGCACCAATTACCTTTCACTCTTTGATTCATTCTAACCTGACAACCAAGTTATTTTTAACTGGGGCTTAGCCCATAACTTGTTCCAGTTCTTCAGTCAAGCCCGGAAATAGGCACAGTAGTAATCATGAGAACACCCAAGCACGTGTGAAGTGCCTTTTCCCCTTAGCATTAAATAACCTAAATGGAAATTGAGGGCCAGAGTTTTCTGGTGGAAAAGAAGGTGGGGCTTTCAAGCAGGCTTTGTTCTTTTTTCTTTGACGTCTATTCCTCACTGTTGCTATTCCAGAAAACCTAGTCTGCATACGATCCTGCTTTAGCAGGCAGTGGTTAGAAAGCAGAAGTTTCTTCTTTTCTTCAAAATGGGACATAGTTTTGTATGTGTGGAAAATCACTCCCAAACCATGGAAATGTTGAATAGAAATAAAAATGAGAAGCTTATTCTCTATGTTGTCTTCGGGGCTCAGTGTGCATGTCAGCAGTTTATTGGAAATCAGCTTTTGGATTCACACTGAGCTAGAATTGAGAGAAGCACCCTTGGAATAAACATTTTCCTCTTGATTGGGGGCTAGTTCACTTGTGCATGTTACATGGCTTGACTTTCAACATCAAGTCGTGACAAGTCGTTTTTTGTGTGATGGGTCTGTAGGTTAGAGGTAGCGCACATGCTTTGCATACGGAAAGTTCCAAGTTCAATCTTCAGCATCTCTGAAAAAGTTGGGAAAGACCCCCTTGGAAAGCCACTGCCAGTCAGTTTAGACAGTACTGACCTAGACGGACAAATGGTCTAGCAAATTGTATAAAGTAGCTTCATATGTTCATGTTTTAATGAACCAAGATCTTGAAGACAGTTCATACGAAACCTCAAATGTAATGCTGTTCAGCTGAGTTTATTTGCACATTCAGTTGCCCGTTATCAAGTTATGTGCATGCAGGAGGTCATTAGGTCAAAGCTTGAGAATTTGTGCCTTCATTGAAATGGATATATAACCTGTCTCCTAAAGACAGAGTTAAAAATGGTGATTGCACAATGGCAGTTACTTTGATGCACCCCAGAAATGTTCATCAACACAAGATTCTTCAACAGTCTCTCCCATTGTGGTACGTTTTCTACTTCTACCCACTGCATGTGAGCTGACAGGGCACAAAATCGTGTAAGCTGGGTGGAAATTCATTGCATGCAGGACAAGGTAGCGATTGGAAAGTGAATAGAACACAGATGATTAAGATTGTTCTGGGTTACTTACCACACCCACCATGGCAAATTGGTCCATCATGTTGGACCAATGTTGTGACGAGAGAAAATGATTGACGGCTCTTTGAATGAAGGAGGAGGCAGAACAAAAACGGGCCTCATGTGGGATATGTCAGAACTAACAGCACCTGAAAACCTCCATATGAATATAAGAATTGCTTTGCTGGATTCCAGTAAAACTCCCATCAGATCCAGGATCTGGGTGCCCTTATCGTCCTCCCTGTTGTCTGTCCCCAGCATTTCTTATTCGGAGGAACACTATTCCTTAATATGGAGGCTCCATCTAGCTGTCAACAACAATAATCAACCAGAGATCAATCTAGTTATGTGGATGTCTTCCAGACAGTCTCCAGATTGGCTACTGTCCGTGCATTTTGAATTCCTGCTCTTTTGTGAGCTGCAGTTAAATAAAATGGGATATACACCTAGTCACACACACTTCATTTATTGGATTTTGCCACTGATAAACTGATAAAAACCATACTCATCATGTACATAATTTCAGTTATTTAGGATTATAAATAACTACATCCCCAGCTTTTTCTTTATGAATAGTGAATTATTTTAATTTTGTTGCCTGTCTCTAAAACATTTTGGTCTGGCCTCCTAGATGAAATTTATAGAATTTTTAGTGCATTGCTTCACTTGTGTTCTTTGTCATTCATCTAGGATGCTGAACCAGAGATGGCGTTAAAAATGGATCGATTGCACCACAGGTCTGCAACATCGAACAACATTCAGAAATGTAAGAAGGAAGCAGTATTGTTATGGGTAGAGAAAGGGGATATGTCATTTAGGGCACAATCCTAACCAACTCTCCAGCACTGACTTAACTGTGCAGATGGGGCATGTGCTGCATCCTGCAGTGGAGTCCTAGTCACAGAGGCCTCCTCAAGAGAAAGGAATGTTTGTGCCTTTGCCTTGGTGCTGGAAAGCACCGTAAGAAACACAGGCATCAGATTTTATACATCTGAGGACACAATCCTAACCTGGAGTTAGGCCAGCAAAGTTTGTCCAGCACAAGGGACACTGTAAAGCACTTTTAGACTACTCTCAGAGTCAGGAAGGATGTCACACGTCTGTGTGCTGGCCTTTCTGACTGGTCCAAATATACCTTGTTGTCTCTTGTGCCAAGCAAACTTTGCTGGCTTAACTTTGCTGGCCTAACTCCAGGTTAAAATTGGTCTCTAAGTAGCCTTTTGTTCTGAAACATTCTATGAGTAAATTAAATTGCTTAATTTTCAAGTAGCAGTAAATTTTGTAAATATTTGCTTTCCTAATGGATATTTTAGCCATCTGATACATCTTTCTGTAAATGGAAAGGTCTGTTCACCTTTTGGTTTATATGCTGATTTTTCTTAACTGAAAAGAAATAAGGCGTTCTAATAATAAACCCCTGCTAACTGAGCAAGAGCCACTTTTTCAAATAGTGTTCCTCGTATTTAGCGGGGGGAGAGTTCCTCTTCACCCCTGCGCAGTGTCTTTTCTAGTGGCTGTTGCTGGTGGTGGTTTGCGTTTTTTTTAGATTGTGAGCCCTTTTGGGACAGGGAGCCATTTAACGTTATTATTTGCCTGTAAACCGCTTTGTGAACTTTGTGTTGAAAAGCGGTATATAAATACTGTTGATTGATTGATGATTTATAATATGCACCTTAAATAAGTTGCTGTGGCTATTTGCAAGTGAAACAAATAGAAACCAGCTGTTGGCCAAGCAAAATAATTTTGCTGGAAAACACCATTACGTAATGAGTATGTATTGTAGAGTGCAATTCTAACCTGAAATTAGGCCAGCACAGTTAGGTCAGCAAAATTTTGCTGGTATATGAGCCACTGTAAAGTATGTCTGGACCACTTGCAGAGTCAGAGAGGCCAGCACACAGAGGTGCGCCATTCTTCCTGACTCACAGGGTAGTCAAATGCACTTTACAGTGGCCCTTGTGCCAACCAAACTTTACTGCCCATCTAATTCCAAGTTAGGATTGTACCTGTAAAGTATTTGGATTTATAGATGTATAGAGGTGGGGCTATAGTTATCAGTTACAGAAAATTGCCATTAAAATAATAGCTGATTGTGTGCTTATTCAGGATTGTAAACCCAAGGTGTTTTATGTTTAACCCCGTTGTCTTCCAATGTGCTTGAGCCTAGGAAAAAATTATAAAATGTGAAATTTAGAGCTGCATCACCAGATTTTAAAAAGGGATGGAAAGGCTGTTCAGATGAATTAAATGGTGTATTTTAGCTGTTGATAATGACAATATGTTTAGGGTTCAGTCTTTTGCAAGCCTGTTTTACATAACTCTATTTACATTTTCCTTCTTTCTGCCTTAGCAGATACAGTGGGGATCCAAAACTTCCCATCACCTCTTAGAGGTTCTGTAAAAGAAGAGGTATTTAGCACTGAAATTGCATATTCGGAGCAGGCAGCCATCCTGCTCAAAGGATCCTTTCCAAGGGAATCCGGGAGGATAAAGGATGAGAATTTTTTGCCTGTAAGGTTTGGCTGTGTTTTCAAAGTCATCCTGTGTGTTGAATATCTGCCTGGCAATCTAAGTGTGAGTGAGTGAGTGAGTGAGTGTGTGTGTGTGTGTGTGT
>JAJKFI010000043.1:8979211-8996361 GCA_029204185.1 Lerista edwardsae | reverse complement strand
ATAATAATAATAATAATAATAATAATAATAATAATAATAATAATAATTACATTGGTCACATTGACTTAAAGCTGGCCCTGAGAGCAGGGGCTCTTTAGCCCACCAAATCTTTTAGTGCCACTTTGACACTTTGCAAAGGTGACACTTTGCAAAGCACCAGAGCTGCGAAGGGATGTTTCACCTACACAACTGAAAGAATGTCCTGTGAGATAATGGTCCTCTCCCAGAGTAATAATTGGGTTCTCGCATATCTTGAAAGCATGATTATTTGCATATTTTCTCTTCCATCATTTGCAACTACAGGGGTCTTATGTGAGAACAAGTGCTGAAGCATCATCTGCTTAATGATGTCACTTCCTGCTTACTGATGTCACTTCATGCCATCAGAAAACATTATGAATATTTGATCCATTGAATGGAATGAGTTTACCCCTGAGCCTGCTTTGCCTTCAGATGCATGATATTCTATACTCCATTGGCAGATAATAGAAATGTACACACACGCATGCACGGAGGATGCACGCACAAATATACCTGGGCACAGAAAAAAAATTGAAAGCCAAAAGCAGAGCATTGACAGTGCAACAGTCACATTTCTATGCAAAATTTAAGTATACTTAAGATAAGCACAGTGATCATTCACATCAGCACTAATTGGTGATCATATAAATCTTTCTAGCTGTTTCAGTGTGGGAAAAAATCCTAGTGATGACCAAGTCATAAACAAAAATAATCAAATGTGCTGCTACATCTTAACTCAACAGCTTCAGGTTGCTTCAAACCCTTTGGTTGAAAATTGTGACTTTTGGCGTATATTAGTAGTGGAGCATCCTGCAAGACTTGACCCAGAAAACCAGATTTTCCCACTGCTTTCTGAATGCTGCCATTTAATTTTTGTGCAGAGATTGGATTGTTGACATGGACTGTTGACAGCTGAAGGGCATTGTTGGCTGGTGATGGAACAGCTGTGTCTCTTAAATAACATCCCTGAGCATGTACAGAATGCTTTTGTCCCCAGCTGCAATCACAGCTAATCCCAAATGCATTTGGAATTAGAAGAGCTTCTGTGATAGGAACTGATTTCTAAGCAAGTGTCATTCTTGGCACCTCTCATTTCAGGAATTAAGAAGTGGGTGAAGACATGCTTACCAGGTGATGTCTTTGAAAAAAAATTAGACGTAACATTGGCCCATTTTAAAGTTCCGTCCTCATTATACCTTATTTAAATCATGAGATATGCCCCAAATTATATGTCAGAACACTTAAAATGCTACAGTTTTGCCTAAATGAAGCCTTGATAATCAAAGCAGCTTTCTCAATTTGGAAAAATCTTAGCATTTATCTAAATTGTAGACAGTATTTTCCTACATGATAAATTTCCAAGAAATGTCTAAGTGTAAGCAGAAATTGGATATAATAGAGAATAGCAAGAGAATAGCAAGCTCTGTTTGCATATTCCAATGATAGTCTCAACTCTGAACTCAAAACAAAACTTTCAAAAACCCTCACTTGAAAATTCAAACTGTTAACATTGACAAAAGGAATATAGCAAGAGTAAGGTCTGCAACAAACAAGATGGTGGTTCCCAGCTTTCTACAACCCACCTGACATCAGGTTGCAACCAGTGATGTCATGCAGGGGGAATGCGGGGGAACTCAGTTCCACTAGTTAAAATTAGGGCTGACTCCGCCTACTTCACTCTCCCTCCTCCCCCCTCCCAATTCCTCTGCAAAGAGCTTTTCTTCTTGGTTGGCCGGCACTCAGAGGGTTAAAGGGAGCGACTCCGGATTCCTAGGGGGGCGAAGGCAGTGATGTCATTCAGGGGGAACGGACCAGAACGGGAATCTTAATGGGCTCCGTGGCTGGTTCCGGGTTCCTGACAAGTGCCAATCAAAAGTGAGTTCCTGTTCCTAAATCATTTGAATGACACCACTGGTTGCAACCCACCAAGTGGGTCCCGGCCCACAATTTGAGAAACACTGATGTAGTTCTTTTTCTACTGCTTTCCCTTTCGTATATGAAGAGGACACTAATTTCTCAATGCAGTTAGCCAATGTATGTATAGAATAATTTCCACCCTTCCCATGCAGTGTCTCTTACTTTAAGGGTCCATAGTTTTATTTTTAATATGTATCAAAAGTCTGTTCTTCCTGTTTAATATCAGGTCATAAATTAGAAAAAGTGAGCCCTGTTGTATTAAAAATTCCCCCTGTAATGAAAGTTTAAGGCTTGAGAATTGTTCTGTTCTGCACAGCCATTGTGGATCTTCTTGGTGGCTGAGACAATAACATCCCTGCTAAGCCTTTTCTCAGCTGGAAAGATTACTATTACATTTTGCAGAATGAGTTATGTCTGGCGCATAATTAATTTCCCCCCAAAGGTGTAAATGCTGAAAAGGTCTTAAGTAACTTGGCCCCAGTCCATGCAGGGTAGGATCATAGTTTTTACAAAAGCCACAGTTACAGCCTTTTTTTTAAATATATAAAAAAATTGAAAGCACAAGAGCAGAAAGACGGAGCTGCTTAATTCTTCACTCTTTAGTTTCTGGCAGCAAAGTATGAAGTTTGGTTTGTGTAACAGATGCTAGCAAAAGACCAGCCATGTTATTCATTACTGGTAAATTGCTAAATGCCAATTGTGAGATATCCAAAACTCCTACTATCAGAGAACGAACATTCAGGACATGAACCTAAGAACGTAAGGAGAGCTCTGCAGGATGCACCCAAAAGTCCATCTTTTATTTTGCTAATAATAGCAGGCTAAATGCAGCTGGGATGTTTCCAACAAGTGGGCATGAAGACAACATCCTTCTCTTATTGTTTGTCTCCAACAGCTGCTATTCAAAGGTATGCCATCTCTAAACACCAAGGTTCCCATGAGCTATCATGAGAACAGTTGATAGGCATTCCCCATGCGTTTGTCCAATCCTTTTGTGCTATGTGTTTGGAGAGATCCTTGGGGAGGGCACTGCTTTCCTGCATATAATGGGAAGAGGGAGATATGATGGCAGGAAGGGGACAGGCCTGCATTACATGGGGAAGGAACAGTGATGGGATCTGGGAATGAGGAAGCGGAACGCTGGGCGGGACTTACGCGTGATTGGCAGCCCGTCTGTTCCGTTCCACCGCCTGTCCTGGCCTCGGGGGGGGGGCTGCCCCTGGTTGGCGTGCCCCACCGCTGCTTGCCCAGGCACCCGGCGCGCCCCCCAGCTGTCCCCCCTGGAAAGCAGGCGCCCCGCCGAGACCAGAGCAGCCATGGAACGGAACGGACGGGCAGCCAATCACGTGTAAGTCCCACCCAGCATTCCGCTTCCTCATTCCCAGATCCCGTCACTGGGAAGGAGGTTCAGACAACCTCCTTTCAGTGGTGTAGCTAGGTCATTTGACACCCTGGGCCCATAAACAACCCCACCCCCATACAACAAAATCATTCATTCAAAGCGCAATCCTAAACTGGAGTTAGGCCGGCATAAAATAAACCAGCAAAGTTTGGCCAGCACAAGGGACACCATAAAGCTTTTTTGGACTACTCTCGGAGTCAGGGAGGATGGCTCACGTCTGTGTGCTGGCCTCTCTGACTCCAAGAGTGGTCCAAACATGCTTCATGGTGGCTCTTGTGCTGGCCAAACTTTGCTGGTTTAGCTTATGTCGGCTTAACTCAGTTTAGGATTGCGCCCTCATTCATTCATTCATTCATTCATTCATTCATTCATTCATTCATTCACATTTTATACATCCTTCCTCCAAGGAGCTCAAGGTAATGTGCATGTTTCCTCCCCTTCTTTTGTCCTCTCAACAACTCTGTGACGTAGATGAAATTGAGAGATAGTAATAGTCATTACTATACATTAAATGAATAATTATGGCCAGAAAATAAATGCAGTGAATATTTCCGCACAAGCAATGCATGAATGTTAGTGCCCTCTACCGCTTTGCTCCCTTGCACATAGTACCCAATGACCTACCACTCCTGCATCTGGGGGCTCAATGTATCATCATACATAATAGATAAGACAGTTACATTTTCATTTTTGTTGTTGTTTAGCCATAACATTTGATAGAATGAAGATATTACACTCCAGTGTTTTCACTGAATTCCATGATGTATAACATGAATAACATGATGTTATTATTCCTGAAAACGGATTTTAACAAACCACAATTTCTATGTAAGAAGATGTAGTTTCAGTTTTGAGTTTTTTGCCCATAACCTTTGATAGAATAAAGATATAACACTGCTTTTTTAAGGGCGCAATCCTAAACTGGAGTTAGGCTGGCATAAGCTAGGCCAGCGAAGTTTGGCCAGCACAAGAGACATCATAAAGCATATTTGGACTACTCTCGGAGTCAGGGAGGATGGCTCATGTCTGTGTGCTGGCATCCTTCACTCCGAGAGTGGTCCAAACATACTTTATGATGTCTCTTGTGCTGGCTAAACTTTTCTGGTTTAGTTTATGCTGGCCTAACTCAGTTTAGGATTGTGCCCATAATGGTAGTATGCCTTAAAACCATGATTTTACCCATTTTGATCCCTAGTGATGACACACACACCCTGAGGGCCTCACACACACACCCCCACTCTATAGGTAGCTACCCTACTGGGACTGTTCCCTTTCCCAGCTCTTTTCATTCAATTACTTCGCAGACAGCCCTCCTGGTCAGTCAGAGAATGCTGATGTTTAATGCCAGGTAAGTGAATTGATTAAATGCAGACATCCGGGGCAATGGCATTCATAAGACCATAAGAAGAACCCTGATGGATCAGGCCAAAGGCCCAGCTAGTCCAGCTTCCTGTATTTCACAGTGGCCCACCAGATGCCTCAGGAAGCACACAAGACAAAGCTTTGCTTCCCATCCTGCAAATGGTTCTGAAGGCCATCCAGAAGAGGAGGGGGGCACTTTACAGGTGCTGAGCTGTACTGAGGTGTCACTGCTGAAAGGGCAGCCCCCATGATTATTGGGCTCTCCCGTATCTTGAAAATATTATCAAGGTTTGGGTATTTTCTCTTCCATCATTTGCCGCTAATGTGTTGCTAAGTGAGCAAAAAAAAAAAATTATATTATTTCTGGTCATCACCTGCTTAATGACATCTCTTCCTGTTTAATGACATCACTTCCGGAATTATGAATGCTATTTGACCCGCTGCATGAAACAAGTTTGACAACCCTGAACTAGATGATGGAAGCAACGTGGGAGTCACTGTGGTTGACATTCACTTTGAAAGGATTCATTTTTCTCCGTTTATCAAATTTTAATCTCTCATCCACCTGAAACACCTGACAATGAATGTCACCTTCACGGTGACACCAAATGCCGCATTTGCAAAATCCTGCCAGAGAGAAGACTCGACAGGTGATAGCTCCATCAGTCGGGAGTTGCATGAAGGACAAATGTAAAATCTAATGACTGTTAAAGGCTTTCCTGTGTTATACACACAAGATACACACATCTTTCAGAACGCAATTTACAACTATTTATTTAAAACAATCCCTCAAAGGTTATGGTCAAATTCACAGTCTTGGAGAAACTAAGGGTGCAATCCTAACCAACTTTCCAGCACTGACATAGCTCTGCCAATGGGGCATGTGCTGCATCCTGCAGTGGAGTAGTCGTCACAGAGGCCTCCTCAAGCAAAGGCAATGTTTGTTCCCTTACCTGGAAGCTGCACTGCTCTTCCCCCAGTGCTGGAAAGTTGGCTTGGATTGTGCCCTAAAGATTGAGATCTCTCTTTACTGATGATATTTATCATGTGAATGGTACTTTCTGGGTGTGCAAAGTGCTTCACATATATCATCTCAGGGTGCCGGAATGGTGAGGCCGGCCAGCCAGCACCATATCCGATGCTGGGTCAGGGGCACTGGAGCCTCCTCGCGGCAAGGGAACGTTCACACCCTTACCATAGGGGAGGCTCCAGCCTCCCCTATGAGCTCCTTGGCTCTGCACCTGCTAAACAGCAGTCACAGATCTGAGGAGACCGCACGGCCCGAATTGGGGCCGTGTGGCCTCAGGATGAGGCCTTGGATTTGGCTTTATGGCCAAATCCAAGATCTGCCTCCCTCCCACGCCTGCCGCCCTGCCCATGTCCTGCCCACACTCCTCCCATGTCCCGCCCACGTCCCTCCCAGAATAGCCCTCCCCCGCCCACTCCCTCCCCTGTCCAACAATGTCACCTCCTTTGCACCAGTCCCAGTTGCTTTAGTGCCAATGCTGCTTGGCGCCCCCATGTCAGCACTAGGTGCACAGTGGCGACACAATGCCATTGTGCCGCCACTGCATACTTTTGCACTGCCAATGTCACCCACAAGGTAGTTTTTCTTGTCATCCCCCTATTGCAGTAAGGGGGTTGAGGCAGATGAGAAGTGCTTGCAAAAAGCCATCTAGTGAGTTTAAGGGTGCCTTTAAAGCAGTTTTGGACCACTCTCGGAGTCAGGGAGGATGGTGCATCTGTGTGTTGGCCTCCCTGACACCAAGAGTGGTCCAAACATTTTACAGTGTCTCCTGTGCAGGCCAAACTGTGCTATCCTAACTCCAGGTTAGGACTGTGCTCTTAGTCAGTTTAAGGCAGAGATGGGACTGTGGCAGTCTTAATTTACAACTCAGAATCTTGTCTCTGCCATACCTTGACTACTTTGTGTCAAGTAGTCTTGAGTAGTTTCTCCACCTCAGCTCCAAAATGCTATAAAATGGGATTTTTAAAAATTTGAATTAAATAAAAATGGAATTTCATTCAATAAAATGGAATTTGATGGGAGTTTTATTATTATAAAAAACTTGCTACATAGTTTCAGAGTTATAATTTGCACTCAAGTGCATAAGTCCATTACAAATGCCATTTTTGGTTGCTCTTTCTAATACAAAGACTGCTAACTAAGCTACCCTAATACATTTATATATTCCTGCCCTAATGCCATTCAGGTTAGCCTTGGTGTTCCATCCTTCTTCCAATTCTTGGAAGAAGGCCTTCTATGGCCAATTCTTTTCCCATTTAACAACCTCCTTTCCGTATTTCCAAATGGTCTCTATTCTTGTCCTAATACCATTGGCAGGTATCTTTGTTCTCTTTTCCCGAGACTTTTCTAATATAAGGGCCATAATAATGATATAATTTATTAGCCGCACAGTGGACCACAGCACCTACCAATAAACTGTAATTGTATCCTTTCCTTTAAGTCCCCTTTTCCTAGACTTAGACTTTATAGGTCCTTTCTCCATGATAAGCAAAGTCATGGGATCTTGGTGTTTCAGATCTTGCCAATTGGCAGTGCAATTCAACCCCCGTCCCCTTGGGCTGATGCAAGCTGCTTGTGTCAGCCCTGCGATGTTGCGCACGTGCCATAATGCACCAACGTGCCCGTGCTGCTGCTGCAGTGTTTATGCAAGCAGTTTGGTGGGTCATGAAAAGATGTTAAAACATTTTAAAAAAAATAACTTTGCCAGCACCTTTGCCTTGTTTGCAGAAGAAAATTTTTCTCTGGAATGCTAACCTGTGGTATGCCCCCACATTAAACTATAACCTTTTCCAATTTTCTCTAGTAGTTGACATGCTGTAGATTATGTGATCCCAGTTTCAGCCTTTTGTCTAACCTGAGGTCGCTAACCGCATGTCTTGCTCTCCAGTTCAGCCTTCTGGATAGCCTGGGATTAATGTAAAGATTTGGGGGTACAGTCCGTGAACTCCATTTCTAGGGGGGGGGAAATCTAGTAAATGTCTACGCACAATACTATATGTAAAGTCTCTAGTGGGAGCACAGAACCCCAATTATTAATAATGTATTAATTATTATTAATAAATAAAAATATTTCTTTTATTTTATCTAATGGGTTGCAATAGATAATTGTTTTTAAAAGTGTTAAAACAGTGTTAAACATTTTGGAAGCCCTGCAATAAATGTTTGCATTTAACTGCAAAGCTCAAAGAATTCTATGAAGATTTTTAGATACAGATTTGCCCTTCAGATGAGCTAAATTTAATTAAAAACAACAAAATGTCCTGTGGCATCTCAAAGACTAACAAATTTATTGTGGCATATGCTTCTGTAGGCAAGCGCCTACTCCATCAGATGCCTGATGTTGATATGTTCTATTTTGAATATTCATTTCAACTTTTTTTTTAAAAGCATCTTACGAATGCTGTGCCAGATATGTTAGATACAAGAATGATGGTGTGGTGTTAGAGGTTAAAATAGCAAGCTAGGAAACACAACACAGTGTTTCCACCAACCACCTCTTAGAGCCAATTATCACAATATCTCTCAGGACACAGCACCAACAATTTTGAAACCAAGGGCATAGCAAATGAAAGTGTAGCTTGGTGCAGAGAGAAAAATGTTGCCCCAGAAGTGACATCACAACAGAAAGTGATGTCATCATTGTATCTTCATTTCCTCAGGTTTTTGACCATAACGTGATAGAATGAAGATATTACACTCTGATATAAAACTACGCAGTGCTATAAAACATGATGGTATTATTCATATATACCAAGGTTTTCACAATTTTGGCAACTAGTGTCAAGCTCAGCTTGTTGTCCCCCTAAAGCTTGTTGCCCAGTGCAATTGCACCCCCCTGCACTTCTTTAGCTATGCCCCTGTTTGAAACAATGTTGATTCCAGTTTTGTGGCCTCTGTATTGATGTTGTCATGAGATTGGTAATATTGTAATGCTAATGGAATTATGGGGAGCAGTAAACACCCACATGAACGCCATTACATATTACCTGCTTATGGACATTACATTCCTGTCCAATTCTACGGGCAATTTATGACAGCAGATCTCACAACCCAGTTTCGTAAGTGATCCTGCTTCAGCATGGATGTTGTGCTGCCATTGAGCATGACAAAGCTGCCAGCAGAAATGGCCAGAGACTCTGTGTGCTTGCCAGAACTGTGCTGATGTTCTACTTGTCCAGATAAGGTGGTGGAGGGGGATATTTATAGGTAGTTTGGGGTGAGGAGTGGGCCAAAGTGGGGGAGGTTCAAGGGCAGATGGGGCAGAATCTGAGCAGCAGTCATGCACACAGGATCTCTGCGTATGACTGGGGATCTTGGGGGTTCGCTACAAGTAGTCTAATGAATGTGGGTAGATCTCGTTCCTATGATGTTGCTCCCACTCATTTATATGAATTATATATTAATCACAAAGAGCTAGTAGGTGATGGTGGCTGTAGTTCATCATGAAACTAATTTATTAAGATAATACACAATAATGTAGCATTGCAGAGGCAAGTCATTCGTAATGTGGAAATCTTGTGGCATCACAAAGCATCAGACAAATACAAAGCTTTTTAAGCTCAAAACTTACAGGGATCACTTTTCCCAGTATGTTTGGAGGGATCACTTTTCCCAGTATGTTTGGACCACTCTCAGTCAGCACACAGATGTGCGCCATCCTCCCTGACTCCGAGAGTGGGCCAAATGTGCTTTACGGTGGATCCTTGTGTCGGCCAAACTTTGCTGGCCTAACTTGTGCCGGCCTAACTCCAGGTTAGGATTGTGCTCTGAATGGAGTTGTGCATGCCATGTCAGCATTGTGCAGAATATGGCATCTGCAGCTGAAAGTCAACACAGATTGACTCAAAACCGTAGATGCCATATATTTTGAGAACTGTCCCCTACGTTGTACAAAATATTTTGAACACAGTTATGAATGGTGTAAGCCTTGCAAATGCAGGGTTGGTAGAAAAAGGGTTAAGTTACAGAAAGAAGTCCTTGGAAGAAAAGTTTAGGTTGCATTTTTGTGGAATTGCACACTTCTTAGGAAATGAATCCAAACTGCTCACCATCCTGAGATTTGACCATCACTGCTAGCAGCAAATTACTTTCCACTTTAAACAAAATACCAATAATGATGGGTTGTCGCTGCAGAGTCAATTCTGCTCCAGTTAAAACATGACCCTTAAAATGTCCCAGAATTGCTGAGGACATCGAAGAGCCCAAGTCTCTTCTAAGCAATACGGAGTTCTGTGTTCATTTCAAACATTTTTTTCCCTTCCTTTACAACTATCTTCTTCATTTCTGTCTCTTTTTTTTTCCTTGTGAATGAGGGCAAGATTCTTTAACCATGTTGAAATTGTCAAGAAATGGAATAATGCACGATATATTTTCTGGGTTTAAATTGAACATTTTGACAAGCGCTCCTACTGTTTTTTCTTCACTTACTTATGTATTAAGTGACTACCGCTTATCCTTTTAGAATTGAAACACAGACACCTGCGGTTAGGGCTTAGAGGGCTTTCACAATCTACAAGGACTGTCTTGGAAAAGGAGAAATTAGAAATTGTGGGTCGATAGTCCTAGTGGGCCATCATAGAGCGTATCTTTTTAAAAAAAAAAAATGGTGCATTGACTTCTTATCTCAGCCTTGATGGCATTGGCTATTAAAGCTTTTCTATGGACCCTGGATGGATGGAGCAACTTAAAACTCTGAGAAGTTTCTCTCTTTTAGGCCTGAAGTAAGATCAAGGCAGAACCTGAAGGGCAGAGCATAATAGCCTGCAATGTCAGAGGGGATTTTGAGGACGCAATCCTACCCAGCACTGGGGTAGGAGTGCCGGCCAGCCAGCGCCCTACCCAGTGCTGGGTAGGTGGAGGCTGGAGCCTTCCTGCAGCAAGGGAGTGTGTACTCCCTTACCGTAGGGGAGGCTCCAGTCTCCCCTATGTGCTCCTCAGATCTGCACCCGCTAAAGAGTGGGCGCAGATCCGTGGAGACCACACAGCCCAAATCAGGGCTGCGTGACCTCCCTGATGGGCTTAGGACATGGCTATATGGCCACCTCCCAAGCCTGCCCACATCACGCCCAAGTCCCTCCCCCGCCTCCCTCCCTCCCTCCAATCCCCGTGCCGCCTCAGCTCGGAGCCTCCCTCGTGCTGCACAGGGTTTAGGATTGTGCTGCCTGTGTTGCATCCAAAATATAACCCCAATTATGACTAAAATCAGAATTGCGTTTAAAAAGTAAAAGGAAAAAAAAACCCCTCATGAGGGTTTTTTTTTTTGTCATTCTGCTAAGGTTCTGGATGTTGAAGGAAGAGATCTTTAAAAATAATAAGGAATGTCATTAAGTCCAGTGGAAGTTTATTTTAATGTGGCTAGAAATAGCTTTGTAATTGCATATTTACTAAGGCAGGAAAATCTTTGGTGTTATTTTTCTGTGTGCTGTTTGCTGCATTTGTTATCTTTTCTGCTGTGTGAAATGCACATGACATACAGTAGGTATATATTTTTAGAGGGGATACTTAATCCTCAGGAGGTATCATGAAAGGTTTATATCAGCACTCCTGTGGCAAACAGACATCACTTTCCCAAATGGGCATCATCGGCTATTTTGGGAATCTGAATAACATGCTGCATCTAAAACCAGGAAACCTAACGTTTTGACACTAATGTCTTCACACTTACTAGCCTGGTGGTAAGAAACAGCAATACTATTAAAATCACAGCATCAGGAGCCTCAATGCTAAAATGCCCAAGGAGCAACAAGAACCTTCTAGGAGTGGGGGCAATTGCAGCTTGCTAGTCCAAGTGGAAACTGTTCAGCTTTGGGTCAGAAACTAAACTAGATGTAACCCCAACAAAGCATGAATGACCATGAAAACCAATGGAAGGGGTTCTTTTTTCTAAGCAAAGCAAAGGAGGTGCAATCAGGAATGGAATCAAGGCAAGGAAAGCCCTAAAGCCCGTCCAACCCCATGGTTTCAACATGGTTTCACCCATAACAGTATCTGAGGAGGACAAATGAAGTGGCAACAGGATGCAGGCATCTTGTTGCCTATTGTGCTCCCTGAGGCCACTGGTAGGCCATTGTGAAATACAGGAAGCTGGACTAGATGGGCCTTTGGCCTGATCCAACAGGACTCGTCTTATGTTCTTATCACCCCAAGAGAACATCAGCATTGATCTGGGGCAGAAGATTTAGCCGAGAGGGTTAATGCCTCCATTTGCCCGAAGATAACACCTGAAGATCTCAAGGTCGTGAGCTCGGGACTGCAGGAAGTCTCTGAGAGCGGCAGACCTTGCAGCTGCGGCTGATTAGAAGCTGAGCTTCAGCTGCCTCGTGGGAGGAGGAGTGTGCTGAAGGTCAGCTGCGTCTCTGGTGTGAGCAGGGAAGCATCAGCCAGCAGAAGACAGACGGATGGCTAAAGAAAGAAGGCTAAATCCAGAAAGGAAGATCTGAATGTGTGTAGTTCTTGAAAGACAGAACATTTCTGTAAATTGTAAAAACCTTCGGGTTTATGAAAAGTCTGCCTATGTAAACCGCCTTGAGTTGTAATCACTAGAGAAATCTAGTGATCTTAAGAAAGGCGGTATATAAATACATGTATTATTATTATTATTATTATTATTATTATTATTATTATTATCTCACCCCTTGGCTGTCCTGCTTCATCACTAGTGAGAGTTCCAGCAGATAGTTCCTGAGTGTCCCCCACTGTGAACAAATGTCCCCCCCCAAAAAAAAGCCAGCCCTGAGATCTAACTACTGATGGAGAGACACTGGCCTACTTTGCCAACATTAAAGCAGGCATGCGCATGGAATGAGAGCTAAGGGAAATATTAGCAAGAAAGGAAGAAAGCTGATTTCATCAGCTTAGCTAATGGCCTAATTACATCCTGCTTCTTTTTTAACCTTCCTTTGGAGGCTGCAAGCTGAAGATTTAAAAGGAAGGAATATTATTTCTGCCAGTCCTTTGGAAACTGTAATCCTGAGCACTGACAGAGTCTGGTTTTATAAGGCAGGGAACAAAGCCTCACCAGAGCTGACTGGTCTTCTTATGCTTGTCATTTGGGGAGAGGGAACAGATCATTAATGTTGCGTGGGACTGGAAAACAAGCGTTACAATTTCAAATATAATGGCCAGCAGATCATTTTTATTCCTGATCGAAATGCCTTGCATATGGTAATGAGTTTACGATACAGTCCCACTCAAATAGCCTAGAGATTCAAACCACATAGAACTTACCCTGCTGTCCCAGATTGTGCTGAAATGAAAAGGAATTATTCAAGGATCCAACCTTAAGTTAAATACGTTTCATTTGTCCTATGAACAATAGTGGGCAATAATAAAGCTAATCCAGTGGATCCCAAAATGTGGATCGGGACCCACCAGTGGGTTGCGACCCAATCTCAGGTGGGTCGTGAAGCACCTAGTGCATCCATATTGAAAATATGGGAAGTTGGGATACTGGAAAGGGGGAGGGCTGTGTTGTTATTTTGCCTGTGTCAAGGTTGTAAATAGGCTTTTTTTCCCCCTTTCTGATTCACTTTGCTATTGGAAAATGGCTGAGAAATAACCCATTGCTGTATTTGCAGGAAAGCAGCAGCTTCTGGCATCACAATGATGACTGGCCTGTACTGCATGCTATGCAGTGTAGGCAGCAGCAGGAGCTCAATGCAGGGTATTTGTCCCCTTACCCTGGGGTAAATTATGGGGCTGCTCAGATCTGCACCAGCAAAATTGCTGATGCAAATCCAAGCGCCTGAATCAGGCTAGTGCAGCAGGCTAGACAGGGGTTAGGATCCAGCCCAACAGCTGGATCTGCATTCCACTGCTGCCTTCCATGGGCCTGCCTGCTCTTGAGGGTTGCCCAGGAAAGCAGGCTAGCACCACGGACAGATTCCGCCCTGGGAGTTCCTTCCTGAAGGCCTTACTCAGGTGATCGCAATACAGGCCTTAAGATCCTTGCAGTCCTGCTGAATCACTGTCCAAAGGTGCCAACCAACAGGCAACTGTGAGCCCTTTGGCAGCAGTTTCTGGAAGGCTCTCCCTCCTCCAACATCTTCAGTGATTGTGATCCACAAGCTTCTCCCTTAATCTTTGCGTTTGCAGCATCTTCTTCCTGGCCACGCTGCCTCTTGAATGTCAACCACCACCAGCCAATCTATCTCACAGGCTCTACTGCCCCTTTGATTTATTTAGCCTCTCTGACCAATCGTAAGCTGCACACTCTCAAAGCTTGTGACCACTGGTCCATAGATTGGTCCACTGGCCCAATCCTATCCAACTTTCCAGCACGGATACAACTGTGCCAATAGGGCTTGCACTGCTTTCTGCAGTGATGATGGGCAGTCGTGGAGGTCTCCTGAAAGTAAGGGAAGGCTTGTTCCCTTACCTCAGGGCTGTATGTGGCTGCATCGGCCCTGGAACATTGGATAGGATTGGGCCCCAAGGAGAACTCTTTGGAAACAATTGTGATGAACCAGGTGAAGTGATCACCTGTTGATGAAAGAGAACTTCAGGTTAGCAATGCTTTCTGGACCATCTATTCCTAGCACATTCAAAGTTCTGCCATCTTTCTGTGTGCTTTACTATGATAGGAAAAACTCTGCCTTCTCTCTCTCTCTCTCTCTCTCTCTCTCTCTCTCTCTCTCCCTCTCCTTCAGCACAGCTGTCAGCCCTAAGGGCTGTATGTATGAATGCATGAAAAATGTATGAAGTTTTTCACAAACTCTACCAACTCAGATTTCCCCTCTAACCTAAGTTTCCGTTTACAGAAAAATTATCTCAGAAATTGGTTTCTTCACAAACCCCCAAGCCCAAATTACAGCCCATAAGTCCAGCGATCCACTGCCATAAGGCATCTTAAAGGTAAAGGTTTCTCCATGACCAAATGGTCTAGTCATAACCGACTGTAGGGGGCGGTGCTCATCTCTGTTTCTAAGCCTGTAGAGCCGGCGTTTGTCTGAGGACAAGCTTCCGTGGTCATGTGGCCAGCATGACTCTACGCCGTAGTGCGCGGAACGCCGTTACTTTCACACCGAAGTGGTCCCTATTTATCTACTTGCATTTAGGTGCTTTCGAACTGCTAGGTTGGCAGGAGCTGGGACAAGCAACGGGAGCTCACTCCGTCACGCAGTCTTGAACTCCCAACCTTCCAGAGGGAAAGCCCAGCAGCAGCAGTTTAACCCGCTGCGCCACCATGTCCCTGGATATAAGGCATCTTAGGATGGTGCAAATGTTGCACCACCATCACTCACGCTAGAACTTGCTGCGGAAATGGCTGGAGGCTCTATGCATGCGGCAGAACTGCCTGGATGCGCCACCAGTGCAGGTAAGGTGGAAGAGGGAGTGGTTAGCGGGCTGTTCAGAGGAGGATCAGAGCAGGTAGTGGGCTGAGCCAGGAATGGTTTGGAGGCAGCAGGGGATGGTGGCAATTATGCGCACCAGGTCCTGTCCAGCATTCTTAGCCATGACCCCTTCCTCTACTCAAACATATGTCAGCAAAATAACTGCCGTATATCTAAGGAGACCCAGTGGTGACCAGGCAACCTATTGAGAGTGAGATAAGTAAAAAGTCTTACTTACCTCTTTCTGGCTATCTGATTGCCCTCTCCCCCATAGCATGCGATTCATGTTACATTGTGCTGCATGCTATGAACTGGAAGGGGGTTAAGGATGCAATCCTAACCTTGAGTTAGGCCAGCACAGTTAGGCCAACAAGGTTTGGCTAGCACAAGGGGCACCGTAAAGAGCGTTTGGACTACTCTAGGCGTCAGGGAGGAAGGCACATGTCTGTTTGCTGGCCTCTCTGACTCCGAGAGTGGGCCAAACATACTTTATGGTGTTCCTTGTGCCGGCCAAACATTGCTGGCCTAATCATTCAGGCCTAACTCCAAGTTAGGATTGCGCTCTAAATTAGGTTATCCATTGTATAGGCAGAAATTTATACTGGAAAAATACATAACTAATTATTAAGCCAAATACTGTATATGCGTTGCAGTATCATGAACTCACCTGGCAATGCTGCATGCTGTCCAGTTGAGGGGATCGCTCTCCTTAAATGACATAAAATGTGTGACGTGGTTTGTCAGCTCCAGTTCTGCAGTGGGCTATTTTCATTGCTTTCAGGAATCATGTACCTCCACAAACAGCTGGTGTGATGTTGCTTGCACTTTGCTTTGCATGACTGGTACAGGTGTTTTCTGGGATCGTGCATTATCTCAGCTCCACCATCTAGCTTGAAAGAGGTTTCCTACTTCCACTATAATGGAACATGCGTCATGCTCCCTTGTTGTTGTTGCCCCTGTCAGTTTTGTGCTACTGCCACTGTTTCATCAAATAATGCACTCATGCATGACTTTAGAAGTCACTTCTATTAATAAAGAAGTATGCATTTATTAAAAATGATAAAGATTTTGCTTCAACCTGCAGACTGCTAACTGGGCAAGAGGCACTTTTTCAAGTGGTGTTCCTCTTATATTTAGCAGGGGGAGAGTAATTGTCCCTTTTCACCCCTGCACAGAGTCTTTTCTAGTGGCTGCTGCTGGTGGTGTTCTGCATTCTTTTTTAGATTGATGGCCCTTTTGGGACAGGGAGCCATGTAACTTTATTGTTATTATTTGCCTGTAAAGTGCTTTGTGAACTTTGTGTTGAAAAGTGGCATATAAATACTATTGATTGATTGACTGTAGTGAAATATTGGTGTTCATTGAGGAGATGGCACCCTAGGCAAGGCATGCCCTGGGCTTGCGAACAGTGGTCAAATTATGGAAGGCAAAGTGTAGGGAGCCCTTAATGAAATCCACAAACCCTACCCCTAATGTCTCAATTTTAGGCAAACAATTGTCATCTCTGCCAGAGGCATAACATACTGCCCTGCTACCTGGGGCAGTGCTGTCACAATGTCATGTGACATTGTGACATCACCTCTGATTTCACCGTACTCTCCATCACCGATACTCTTAGATCATCTGGGGGGCCCTTTTGACTGTGCTGCCACCAGGAGAAGTGAGAGGGGCAGCGGTCAGGAAGAGGGCCTTCTCGGTGGTGGCCCCCCAACTTTGGAATACCCTCCCCTTAGAATTGAGAACTGCTCCCTCTTTGTTAACATTTCGGCGGGGGCTGAAGACCTTTTTATTTCAAAAAGCTTTTAACTGTTGGCAGGCTGGCTGGCTGGCTGGTTTGTTACACTTTTATATTTTATACCTTATGATCCACAGGGCTTGTTGTTTTAAAATTCTATTGTTTTGTTTTAATTTTGTTCTATTGTATTGTTTTAATATTGTTTTTTAATTGTTTTTTAATGTTAAATTTTATATTTTATTGTATTTTCATGTTGTAATGCCGCCTTGGGTGCCTTTGGGCAAAAAGGCGGGATAGAAATCCAATAAATAATAATAATAATAATAATAATAATAATAATAATAATAATAATAA
>JAJKFI010000043.1:8966283-8977151 GCA_029204185.1 Lerista edwardsae | reverse complement strand
AAAAAAAAAAAAAATGTAATACATGCAAGAAGATTTAAGAGCCATGCCTAGTACTTGGTATAGCACTGTCGGTAGCAAAGTTCGCTTGGATTTTAAGAGTTAAATCAACGGTGATGAAATTGAAGGTTTACACGTCTGGATCCAAAGAGCAATTTAGGCTTGCCCAAAGGGTTGGGAATGCCCAGTGGAACTTTTGGCTTCTTCTTGGAGAGCCACCTCTCCAAAGTGCCGTATTACTAACTGCTTTTCAAATTTTCCTCAATGCCACTGCAAGGGTTTGCCCTACAGGGGGTACTGTTCAAGAAGCACAAGTCCAGATCTCCTTTGGGTGTGCAGAAACAAACATCCATTATTTTGATACAATCCAAGTGACCAGTGGCATTTCTGGAAATGTCATGGTTAGGGGTGGGGGGTTTTTGGTGATTTTTTTCTCAAAATTTATTGATTAAAATAGCAAATTGCTGTGTTATGTTTTTATCCAATTTTTTATTGCAAATTATAGTGCAATAAATAAGGGTGAATGAGGCAAGCAATTACTGGGACACACACTCCAGCCTGAAATAACCTGCTCAAAAATTCCCAAGCTGCACTCTGGTTGCTGTTTTAGAGCATAAAGAAACTGCTACTTACTACTTCAACATTCCATTAAAGTCACCCAGCATGCACTGTGAACTATGAACATGCATGTTCATGCACTGTGAACTATGAACATGCATGTTCATGCAAGTTTAAGCAAGCTTCTTCCTGTTTTTGCCACTCTTCCTTCTGATCCCTTACTGAAAACTATTTGTGGATTCCTCAAAACTCTGTCAAAAATAAGCAAAAGCGGTGTTTTTGTGTTTTGAGCTAAACTTCGTTTTATGTAGTGTTTTCAGTAGAAATTCTAATTTTTTAGTGTTCTGTATTGATCACTGAAAAAAACCATCCTTAATCATGGGATATAAACAGATTTCTTCATTTGCAACTTTGAAAAGGGGCTGGCACACAAGCCTACTCTGATTGTGGGGATGCTCTTTCTCTCTTCATCTGTTTTGCACTTCCTAATAGTGAAAAATATGCTTCCCAAACAGTGGGTCTGGATTCACCAGTGGTCACAAGCCAATTTCAGGTGGGATGCAAAGCCCCTAGAGCAGCCATATTAAAAATATGGGATGCTGGAAAGGAGGAGGGCTGTGTGGATATCTTGCTTGTGTCTATGTTGTAAATAGTTGTTTTTTTCTGATTCACTTTGCTATTGGGAAATAGCTGAGAAATACCCCAAAGTATTGCTGCAATCTCAGGAAAGCAGCAGGCTCTTGCGTCACAATGATGGCACTTCCAGACATGACATCACTTCTGGTGGGTCCCAGACAGACTGTCATTCTAAAAAGTGGATCCCGGTTTGAGAACCACTGCTTTAAAGGAGTGTGTGTGTGTGTGTGTGTGTGTGTGTATGTGTGTGTGTGTGTGTGTGCACGTGCGCGCGCACACACATACACATTTCAGGAATTGCCTCTTGTGGAAGGAACTATGTATGTAGAAAGAGGCTGGTTCTCAAATGTTTGAGCTCTTTGACTTCCCCGTCCCATGAGGTAAAACTGTGAATAGGCCGTATATTAATCTGGCCCCACCAGTAGTAGCCAATGATGTGGTGAAGAGGAAGTGATGTGCATGTGTGATAAGGAAGGGGAAGGGAGTCACTCAACACAGGCACACTGTTTTTGGAGGCAATCCAGTATTTAGCATAATGTGTCGTTCCACCCCTTCAAAATCTCCCATAACTGACAGCTATAGATTGCATTTTTTATTGGCCATTTCCCACAGAAAAGAAATGTGCATAACATGGCCTTCAAAACTGCATGAACAGCAACTTTGTAGAAATTATTAAATTCCAAATGATGATCATCGCAGCCTTTGCTGAGTGATAGAAATTAATGCGCCATGTGAACAGTTCCCTCTCTTTATCTCTTTGCTCTGTGTTGATGTTCCTCATTTGAAATGAATCTCTCTAGACCTGAAGGGTATTTGGAAACAGCTGATGAGGCCTATAATGAGGATTCCAATCTTTAAGTCGCTGCTCTGAAATTAGACATATGTCCTGGTGTGTTGACATTAATTTGCCCTGTTGTAGCTGCTAAAGGGTTTATTTTGGAGCATTTTAATAGAATTGCCGGGGAGAGATAGCCGCTCTGTCGAAAAGGGAACTGGGAAGGGGGTCTGCTGAGAAAGCATAATTCCAAAGGTTAATTTGAAACTGCTTCACTTGTCAGAGCCTTTCTGCATGTTGATACTTTCAGACTAGGTATTGCAATGTATTCTTGCACATGGAAAGAAGTGCAAGATGGCTCTGCTGTTCCGAAGCAGTGGTGATGTGTGTTCCAGTGTAGCACAGTACAAGGAAAAGTAAACTTGTATGATGTGAATACACTGGTGGAAAGCAGATGCACATTTAATAAACGCCAATTGTCTACTACAAGCTCCTTTGGCTTCCGTTATGTTTGTTCAGGGAGGCTGAATAGCTGAGCTTTTCACAACCATGGTAGGTGCTATGTGGCTGTGTATGGGTGTAGCTATGCCTCTTGATAATTTGAGCACCTGTGCCCTGCTGGGCCCCACGTTGCTAAGCACCGTTGCTAGGCAGACTGACCTTCAGCTGGAGATAGAGCTGGCACACCGGCTCTCCCCTCAGCCACAGGGCACACCCAGTGGCGAAGGATGAGGGGGTGGCTCCTGGCTGATGGGCAGGATGGGCTGCAGCTGTGAGAGAATCCTTGGAGCAGCTTAACAAGAGAGATAACGGGGGCCTCTTGCAGCTGGCAGCAGAGAAAGGGGTTGGGTTTCACATAGGGTGAGAAAAAGTCAAGGGCCAATGGGATGTTTCACTATGCACTGAATATGTATTGGGAATGTTAATGAGCACGACAATAAAAGGGGGCTGGGACAAAGAAGTTCTCAGATTTCCCGACACAGAGCTCTTGTCGTCCCGTTGGTTTTTGCTTCTTCACCCCACCTTGTTGGGGTCCCTTTCACTCCCCCTTTTGCGGTGGGGGGGAGTCCCGTCGTTCTCTTCAGAGGATTGCAACATATGGGACAGATGAATCCAATCTCCAATTCACAGGGGTCAATATGACAGTGTGCATGTGTCAGCAGCATTGGGAAGAGAATGCTTAGGAAATATATGAGCTTCTTCTGAACACTCACAGAGAAGACTTGAAAATACTGAGCCAGTTACAAATGGAGCCAAGGGGAGCTCGCCCATTGTTCTTTCTGACCAGCAGTTTCAAGAGTGCAGGACACATGTAGAGTCTCTCCCTTCCCAACCCGAAACTTAGGTCAAAAAGCCGAAAAGGCCAAATGTATGGTAAAAAGAAAATATAAGCTATTTTATCTTTAAAAACAGGAATCAAGGTCAGAATAAGGAATTGAGTAGAACAGAGAAACACCATGTAGGATGGAAGGCTAATGTTTGTGTGAGCACAATCTTACCTGCTCTCTGGGCTGATGCATGGCACTTGTGCTGGCCAAGTGCTATTGCAAGCAGTCTGTAAGGCATGTCTGCACCAGGCAGGCAGGGGGGCATTGGGCCAACGCAGGGAGTCACACCAACCCAGGGATGCTGCTGGGCCACCCAGGTAAGCCATTCCTGTGCTGGCTGAGTTCAGTCAGCGCAGGGGCTTGGGGAAGGTGGGGGGAAGGCGGGAAAGAGGCAGAATGGGGAGGGTGGAGCACGCGTAGGACAAAATGTTTTGTAAAAGGCCTGAACTAAAAAGAAAACAAACCCTCACTTGAAAATTAAAACTGTTCACAAAAGGAATATAGCGAGAGTAAGGTCTGCAGCTTCCAAGATGGCTGCTCCCAGCTCTCCGCAACCCACTTGACATCATGTTGCAACCCACCAAGTGGGTCCCAACCCACAGTTTGAATAACTGGGAAAGAACGTAAAACTGTGTTTTGGAAAACCGTCTCGATGCTATTTGCCTTCTTTATATGAAGTATTGGTTTTGTTTACTTATTTCAAATATTTGTATTTCACCTTTCCACCCAAAGCGTTTTTAAAGCCAGTCGCAAGTCTCTGTCTTGTGCGTTCATGTACCACCAAAGGAATGGATAGAGAGGATATAGGGAAATTTGTTCTCCTCTCTCACAACACCAGAACCAGGGGCAGTGGAATAGCTGAAGGGGTTGCAGGGGGGCAATTGCACCAGGCAACAAGCTTTTTTTGGAGGGGGGGGAGTGACAAACTGAGCTTGACCACAGTGACAAAAATGGGAAAAACCTTAGTAAATATGAATAATATCAGCATGTTATATACCATTAGAAAGGTAATTTAAAGCAGAATGCAATTAATCAAACCACGTTGGAATAGCTGTATTATATCAAAGGTTATGGCCTATTAACCAGAAACCTTTTTAGTTATTTACTTAATTAAGGGTGTAATCCTAACTAACTTTCCAGCACTGGGGTAAGGAAGTGCAGCTCTGAGGTAAGGGAACAAACTTTCCCTTACCTTGAGGACGCCTCTGTGACTCCACTCCCCCAACTGCAGGATGCAGCATATGCCCCATAGGCACAGCTATGTGAGGGCTGGAAGCCTGGTTAGGATTGTGCCCTAGATTTGATTTTGTTGGGTGGGAAGGACCCTAGGTAGCAGATGCCTTAGCTATAGCACTGACCAGGGGACATCCACTAAAACTGAGTGGTGGAGAGTTAGAACAGACAAAAGAAAATATTTCATTAACCACTACATAATTTGTGGAACTCTTTGCCACAGGGTGCTGTGATGGTATCTGGCCTAGAAGTTTTTAAAAGGGCTTTGGGCGGATTTATGCAGGAAACATCCATCACAGGTTACAATGCCATGATGACCCTATGCAACCTCCAGGTCTTAGAAGTAACCTGTCTCCGAATACCAGATGCAAAAGAGAAGTGACCGTGTACAGGTATCTTGTCTTGTGTGCTCCCTGTGGTTTCTGGTGGGCCATTATGAGATACAGGAAGCTGGACTAGGGTTACCAGATCCAAACTGGGACAATGCCTATAACTTTAACCATTGTATAGAAGAGGGAATTTGGGCAGGTGCTGCTTTTTAAACCCTCCCTTGTTGAGCTGCACCGTCCCAAATTCCCTCTTCTATACAATGGTTAAAGGTATAGGCCCTATTTATGACCTGATCCAGCAGGGCTCTTATGTTTTTATACCAACATCATCAGTTTGAGGCTCATTAGCAAAAAACCTCAGACTGAAACCCTGACATATCATTAAGGCTTGCATTTCTGAGCTACACAAACCATTGATTTGCCTCAGCATAAGGGAGCATCTTATTAACAAATTCCTTTTATGCACCTAGGATGCTTAATATCCTGCTTAAGTCTGTTCTATGCAATATATTTTATACAAACAAGGAAATCAATAACTTAGTTACAGAACAGCCAATCCTTTGCCATTGAAAGAAGAATGCAACATGTTGATGAAATCTCAGATTCGGATTCCCTGAAACAAAAGCTAACGAACACAATTTCAGCGGACTGAATTCATGTACATACACTAAGTTCAAATTACGCTGCAATCTTAGAGCCCAAAGGAGAGAACAAGTGTTAATCTTAAGCAAAGCATAGGAGAGTAACAGCCCAATCCTATGCATGTGTACTCAGAAATAAGTCCCACTGAGGTTTATTCCCAGGAAAGCATGGTCAGGATTGCAGCCTTAGCTTCTGGCTCTTTCTGTAGTTGAGTGCTTTATGAAGTCTAATATTGATTGAAAGATTTTCCCACAGAGGAAATAATATAGATGGGTTCATTCAAAGAAGCACAAGGAGGGGTAAGGGCAAAATAAAAAGTGATTAATAGGCAGTAATTAAGGACTGAGTCAAATTAATTTCATGTTTATGGAATGCATAGCTGAGGGTGTTTGGATTGGTTGATTCACACTGATGGAGTGTAAAACATTTCTCCTCTTGGGGACCTGTTTGAAGACAGAAAATCACAGCAATGAAGGCATTCAAAGCAAAACTACGCTCAACATTCAGGTTGTCTTGCAATCGGCTTTTGCTACAGCCAGAAAGTATCATATCATGTTATTGGAAAGCTTGTTCTGGTGGTGTATAATGCCAATATGATTGGGTTGTAAGTCATTATTCACACCCTTGTCAGTATTAAATTGTATGAAGTTTCAAAAGTGAAATGTTGATTGACTGAATGTCATACGTTCTGGATTTTTTAGCTAGCTACATTTGTTGTTGCTAAGTCATGTCCGAACCATCGCAACCCCATGGACCACAGCACGCCAGGCCTCCCTGTCCTCTACTAGCTTCCGGAGTTCGCCCAATTTCATGCTCATCGCTTTGGTGACACTATCTAACCATCTCATCCTTTGCCGCCCCCTTCTCCTTTTGCCTTCAATCTTTCCCAGCGTGAAGGTCTTTTATAAAGAGTCCTCTCTTCTCATGAGGTGGCCAAAGTATTTGAGCTTCAGCTTCAGTATTTGTCCTTCCAGGGAGCAATCAGGCTTGACTTCCTGTAGGATTCGAGCTACTCAAGCCCCTTTCCCACAACAAGGCAGTGATCCATGAAGGGAGCTAGCTACATAGGGAAGGGATAATGCCTTTTCTTAGATTTTGATTTACTGTACTGCTGCAAGGCTTCCAAAACAGGGTTGATTGGTACTAACATGTGTCTTTGTGTCGAAGGGCAGACATTGAAGAAACCATTCTGCTTTGCTTTATATTAACAGCTCAATTCTATGCAGGATTCAGCCATAAGGCCCGCTGGAGAGGCCGCGTGGCCCCAATTCGGGCTGCACGGTGTCCTCGGATCCCTGCCCGCTCTTTAGCAGGCACAGATCCAAGGAGCGCTCCAGCCTCCCCAACCCAGCATCGGATATGGTGCTGGCCGGCCGGCCTTGCCATTCTGGCACTGGATTGGATTGCACCCTCAGTGTTGGCAGGGCCGTATTAACCCATGCCCGGGTCCCTAGGCTTTCAGGTATTTTGGGCCCCCTGCAATACAAAAAAATACCAACTCCCCATCATCACCCACACTCCTAAAATAGCACAAAACATGGGCAGAAATCTGAGGAGCAAAACCCAAAAAAGCCAGGCATTTCTAAGGTATTCCCCCTAAGGAAACACAAATCTTCCATGCAAACCCAGGCTTGCATGGAAGATTCCCTGCAATGCAGCCTCCACGTGCAGCTTAATCTCTGGAGATAGGGCTTGCCCCATGTGGTTCTTGGAGAGCTCTGCATGCCTTGCCTTTGCAAGGTTGGGTTTGCTGTAGTCTTTTGCCAGCTGGAGGGTTGGCGGGCCAGATGGGAAGCCCTGGGAGCCGGATCTGGAGACCCATGCACTAGGCTGATGCCCAGACATGCCAGTTTGATTGGCCCTAGTCCCTGGCGGGGGGGGGGGGGGCTAGGCTTCAGCCTACTTAGCCTAATGGCTCGGGTCCGGGGTATTTGAGGGACCGCCTTCTTCCATATAATCCAACCCGTACTCTTAGATCTTCTGGAGGGGCCCTTTTGACTGTGCCGCCACCAGGAGAAGTGAGAGGGGTGGTGGCCAGGAAGAGGGCCTTCTCGGTGGTGGCCCCCCAACTTTGGAATACCCTCCCCTTAGAATTGAGAACTGCTCCCTCTCTGTTAACATTTCGGCGGGGGCTGAAGACCTTTTTATTTAAAAAAGCTTTTAATTGTTGACAGGTTGACTGGCTGGGGTGTTATACTTTTATGATCCACTGGGTTTGGTTTTTTAAATTTTATTGTTATGTTTTTAATTTTGTTTGAATATGTTGTTTTAATGTTCTTTTATAGTGTTTTTTAATGTTAAATTTTATAGTTTTATGTAATGCCGCCTTGAGTGCCTTCGGGCATAAAGGCGGGGTAAAAATCTTTTAAATAATAAATAAATAAAATAAATAAATAACATGGCCCTGAGAGTCAGCCGTACCTTTTGCCTTCTCCTGCTGCAGCGGCACTGCAGAATTCATTTTTACACTCCAGCAGGTTGGGAAGCCAACTCTTGAGCAGGTAGGATATATTTCCTGTGTGAGACACATTCTCACTGAATTTTTCACATACTAAACCAATCCTCAAAGAGGTGCTGACATCACTAGATAATATTCCTTCTGGTGTGAACATTCTATACAGTTGCTATCCTATTTTGCTACTACGTAATTAAAAAATTACTGCAAAAGCAATTAAAGCAGTTAACTTCTGGCTCAAAAATAGGTCTTTTGTGCATTTCAGACAGGGATGGCTAGGAGAATGTCCTAGCATCCTAGCAGACATATCCACTTGCATTTCCTGATGACTGGTACGGAGAGAGGAGGACCATCACCTCTCTCTTCTCAGGTAGCCTACGAGTATACCTTAGGTGCTCCTAAGGAACTGGGTTTTGGGCCAACTTGCTGGTTCTAAATCAGAGATCTCCAAACTCTCAGTTAACTTGGCATCAGCACTCAGTTGTTCTTTTATGGGCTAGGGTGGGTCAGTTATATGCTGCTCAACCTGTGTTGGTGGGCTGGATGTGGCCTGTGGACCTTAGCTTGGGGACCCTTGTTCTAGACACCGAGTTCTTATTTCTAGAACAGTTAGAAATGACTGGCTAGTGCTAATAGGCAAATAATTTCAACAATGTATTTACAGTCTCCCAGGGGCAGCCGACATTGGGGTGTCACAAGAAGTAGCAGCTGGAGACAGTTGGAGCCAGGTGCCCTCCAGCCTCTCAGCCGGTCAAGAGATCCAGTAGCCTCGGAGATAGGCAGGAGGAGGCGGTTCCTTCACCCACAGGCAGGACCCTGCCTGCAGCCTGGCTTAGGTTCTCCAGCTGGACAACATTCTACCTGCTAGCCAGTCTCCTCCAGACTGCCCTCATCACTGGCTAGCCTGGAGTTATATGAAGCCTCCCCACCCTCTTGCTCCACCCTTCTTACCAGCCAAGCTGCATAGCCCTGATCCTTCAGGCACTCACTACCTCTCTTTCTCCAGCCCCTGCTGATGTGGTTCCAATCTTCTAGCTCCAGGTGTCCGTCGCCCACCCAGGTTTCTCCCTTGATTGCACCAGGACTGGCCCAACTGCAACCAAGGGGGAAGGGGCCGGATGCCTGCCCTTGTTGCTGGCAGATTCAGTGATGTCAGCCATTCCGCTGTTGGAATGTGGGGGCAATACCCTGCCTGGCCTGGCCTGGCCTGGCTTTTTCATGGCCTATCCTGCCAGTGGAGCAGAGGCGCCCTGGGCCTCGGCTGCTGCCACTGTGGGAAAGCCTGCTGGCTGGATTCCTGAATGGGTCAGGCAACCGGGGGCCCCAGGCCAGATTCCGGACAATACACTTTAAAGCATTAAAGACGTATACCAAATTGTCGGGGTCCCCTCTGGCCTTGCCTGAGCCCCTCCAGGGGGACCAGGAGTTACACAGCCTACTGGCAGGTGCACTCCTTTGCCGGGTGGCCAGGGAGACCCCAGCTACACCCCGTGCCAAGGCCATGCGGCTTGACACAGTCTCTGAGGAAAGGTTCTCACAGTCTCTGAGGAAAGGAGCTGGGAAAAGGGCTCCAGCAGCGAGGCTGACGCTGGAAGGTCCCTGCCCTCTGGGCTGGCATTGGGCACATGTCCAGCTCCGGCTGCGTGCAAAGCAGCCAGCAGGGCAAGGCAAGTCCCCAAGCCACAAGACAGTAGCCCCAGCTGCGAGAGGGAGTACTGCGAGGCAGCCCCAGCTAGGAGAGTGGGAAACACGCCACAGCTACCCAAGTGGCTCCAGCTGAGAGAAAGGCGGAGCTGCTGCCTTTAAAACCCCCAGTGGCCTGTGATGAGGGTCAGTGGGGTTTAGGCTGCTGGCTAAGCCAGATGTTGGCAGATGACTGACAAACCCTATGAGAGGAGCCGGAGCCAGGGTGAGGCAACCCCCTGCCCTCTTGCCACTGACCAGCTGAGGCCCTACACAGGGTGGGTTAGGGCCCCGCCTTCCTTGCCTCTGGGCCTGCCTGACTCCTGCAGCCTGAAGTTCTGCTGGAGTGGCATCCGCCTCCCAGGAGTCGGGACAAAATCATATGCCCTTTGTTCTGTATAGAGTATGTGAGTGGGGTGGGGCCAGTAGTGTCATTCTGTAGAGCTGCCGGAACGCTAGGTGGGACTAACCTCTTGATTGACAGGCAGTCCGTGACACGTCGCAGCCTGCCCGCCCACCGCGGGGGCTCCCTCCGGCTGGTGCGCCCCTCCACTGCCTGCCTAGGCACCCAGTGCGCCCCCTGGCAAGCGGGCACCCCCTCCGAAGCCAGGGGTGCCCGCGCAGCGGGCAGACAGGCGGCGACGCGTCACGAACGGGCAGCCAATCAGGCGGTAAGTCCCGCCTAGCGTTCCAGCAGCTCGTTACAGAATGACACTACTGGGTGGGGCGCTTGCTCTTCTTCTGACTCACGTGTACTTTATGCAAAATTCCCTCTGCCTCACATGTATTCTCCACCTGCCTGTTTTTCCAGGCTGCATTTGTTATAATTAGCTGAACTCCACTTATCAGATTAGGGTCAATGGTGCCAGAGCATCCAAAAGCTGCCTCTGTTGATGGACAAGGGTAGCAAAAGCCTTGTTTATCTGCAGGAGCTGTAAATGTTCCGTCTTTCCTGGGCTTGCTGCAAAGTACATTATTTCAGCTTTTTTTTCTAATTCTCTGAGAGAGCAGATATAGTACTAAGGCACTTGAACTCTATTATGATGTCAAGCATCTGCTCCTTTCTATTATCTGTTGGACAAAAGCAAATGAAATCCTTTATACAGTATGCTCTGTAGGACTGAATTCTTCAGATGTAATTATACCTTTTGCCCTACGCACAACCATATTTATATTTATACACATATATTTTTTTATATTTATACACACGTATATATTTATATATGCTCATA
>JAJKFI010000043.1:8909771-8951567 GCA_029204185.1 Lerista edwardsae | reverse complement strand
TGTGTATTTATGTCAACAGCCTTTTGATCTGTTTGCAGATGGGAACGGAATAGAAATGGGTAGAAAAATGAATGGAAAAGGCTAACCTGTTTAAGAGTTCTGCCTATCATTTTACAGCACAGGTTTCTATGCGGCTTCCAGTCCAAAATAATTAGCAGATTACTCTGGTGTATGAAAGTGTGCAGTGACGGAACATTTTTCAGTAGCTAGTCGCATTAGTGGCTCTTTTGGGTTTAGTACACATATCCAAGCATGATTTAATCTCTTTCTCATAAAATTTTTATAACAAGGTAATAAACTTTAGAAGAAGAAAAATATCAGTTTGATAAACCTTTCGGTGGTTTCTTCTGCTTGCTGTCTGAGATAATTGCTTATGGGCTAACGTGGGAGTTTCGGAGCATAGAAGGAAGGGCATCAAGCTTGTATCAGTCAGCCTTATCTCATACTGGTGCTGGTTAGCAGATTAGGAATTAGGACGTCTCAGTTCCAGCTAATCATGTCTCCCACTCCCAAATGTGTGAATAGTTCAGTGTTCTGTATAATAATTCCCAAGGATGTTAATCCTTCAAGCCTTTATTTTGTAGCGTTGGGGTGCAGTGGCTAAAGAAACGAGTGACAAAATGGACTTAGGTTATTTGCCTTGGCTGCTAATAATCACAATGTGATTTGTATATGCAGGAAGGCATTTTTCTTTTATCCGTGAAAAGTCAAAATGAACCTCAATGCCAGAACAAGGCTGGGATTTCAAACACTAAAAGCCACTTCTCTGCGCAGCTCAATGCAGGTTTCAGTCTTCTATTTCGCCTTTCGCCCTATACACGTTTGCGCAAATCAGTTAGACCTTCTCCAATCAAATGAGTGGTTTTTCAAATGGTGTTCTGAGGAACTGTGGGAGTTCTCAACGAGAGGATTCTCATGTCAGGAGCTCCTCCATGAGAAGATCAGTAATGGCCAACAATTTTCCCTTGAAGAAGAGAGCTTGTCCTCTGCTCCTGCCGTTTCCTCCAACGTGTGGCTGCAGGAGAGTGTCACGTCTGTCCTAGGTGACACTTATTTTTCAGAGGGGCTCACTGAAGGTCACTCTGACATTGAGGGCGCAATCCTAAACTGCGCTGGAACAAACATGCCAGTGAGCCTGCACTGTATTCAGCAAACCTTGGAGCAGGCTGGAGCCTGCACTGGGCAGGGGTATGTTTGTCCCCTTGCTGCGGGGTAGGTGCCAACCACGCCTATGGGCTACTCAGATCTGTGCTGACTATATAGCGGGCACTGGTCCCAGTACACTGTGTGACCCAAATCCCTGGCCTGACCCAAACCCCCAACGCCCCCCGCCCCATTTCACCCTCCTTCCCGCCTTTTCCTTGCGCTATCTGAACTCGGCTGGTGTACGAGTGGCCTACCTGCAGCATCCTCTGGCGCTGCAAGGCTGATGTGACTGCTTGTGTCAGCCTTGCACACCTCGTGCTGGCCCGTAAGTGTTTTACGGCACTTTTGCTACACTGCAGAGCCCACACAAGCTGGAAAGGTTCAGTCCTGATATGCCAGGAATGTCTTGCTCTTCACTGGCCATTTGCCAAAGCAGGGCGTGCGTCAGGTGAGAGGTGGAGGAGGGTGCTTGGCTCTAAGCCTGGGCAATTGCAGGAGGAGGGTGAAGTCTGGAGGACAGGAAACCTTAAGAGGCCAGGTTGGAACTGAGGACTCCACTCTGTCCTATTAAGTGCCTTCCTTGGAGCTCTCCAAGATTTCGTAGCTCTGTCTTATCTTCTTTGCTTCTGCATGGGAAAGGCGAGGTATACATTCTTCAAATAAATAGATACTGCATCACTCTTTATTGGTCTCTGTATAGGCTTGGACTGGACACAAACCTGTCAGTTAAAACTACAGGTGGGTAAACGACCTTTGATTTGCATCAGATTGGCTTGGCTTGGCTTGCATCAGGTTGGCTTGGAAACGTGCCACGCTGTTTTTCTCCAAATCAGGAAATGTTGGGGTCCTATTTCTGAGCCAATTTGGATTGAACTTATTCCCATGCCCAGTCTCATGAACGTACAAGCCAACTCCTGCAGCTCTCTCTTCCCTAATATTTGTCAAATGCCTCTGCTTCTTCTGGTCCATCCTATTAACCTGGTTTCTGCTCGTTTCTGACAGTGGCAGCAAATGGGAGAAAAGAAGGTGAAGATCTTTCCCCTTCCCTATCTTATGGCATCCTTCTACAGTGGGTAAGCGGGGTGGGAGAAGAAAAGGCAGAGGGTGGGAGCGTTGAGATCTGTGTGGACTGGTTGACAATCGAAGCTTTAAAATCCAAGCTAGAGAAAAAACGGGGGTCATTAGGCTTGCGTCACTTTTAAGACCAGTATTATACTCTCCTGAAAGTCTCTGAAAGTCTTAGTGCCCGCTCTGTCCCAAGTTAAAGGAATGGCAGCTCGGGGACGAGCCTTCTCTGTAACGGCTCTATAAATATGGAATTCCCGGAGAGAGGCGGGGCTTGCCAACATGGACGGTCATGCTTCTTCCACTGGGGAAGAAGGGACCATACTCTTGCCTTTTATCTGAAGCCCGATGGGGCATTCAGCCTGTGGTTTTCAGGAAAGGAAACCCAGGGCATAGGCATTTTCCAGCTAAATCCTGGGAATGGCAATCTCAGGAGGAACGCTGGGAGCCTGGAGCATAAGGGTGAGAATGATCCTGCACCATTAACGTGGACTGCAGGCTAATGTTGTTTGCCTCGTTAGAAAAGATCACGGACGGCGTCGAGAATGTTTCCATCTGGATTTGTAATCAAGCCTCTGTTGCAAATCTTGGCACAGAGAAAGCAGAGAGCAGGAGGAGGAGAAGAATGGATGATAATTTGGACAAATAAATAATAGACTGAGAGATTGGAGTCGTTTTAATTGCTTTTGGCGAGAGAGATGGCCGCCAGAATCTCAGAGGGGTGAAGGAGGAAAAAGCCTGAAAAACATCAAAGACCCCAGCTGGAGTGCAAAAAGAAAGTGCAAAAGTATTTGACAAGATAAATTCAAATTAATACAAAACCAACCAACTTTCATCTATTTGTGATTAAAAAAAAGAAAAGGAAAGTATGTTATATTTTTTTACCCCCTTTAAAATGGAGTCTGTGGAATGCAGCTTGAAGAACAAAGCATTGGAACTCATTGCCAAAGTATTTGTATTGAATTTTCAGATGGAAGTTTATGGCTATGAGAATTTTTTAAGAAGATAACTCCCTCTTCACAATGAACTTAAGATTATGATGAAACAATTAGAAGATCAGAAGGAAAAGAAAACTTAAAAGGTTTAAATTGGACTATTTTATATCACTGAAATTTATTTGGATTTATAATTTATAATCTCTTTGGACTAACCAGTAACTATTTGTGATGAAAAAAAGAAGAGGAAACTATTTTATTTTATTTTAACCCCCCCCCCTTAAAGTGGAGTCTGTGGAATGCAGCTTGAAGAATACAGTATCGGACTTCACTGCCAAAAAAATTGTATTGAACTTTGAGAGGGAAGATTATGGCTGTGAGAAAATAACAATGAACTTAAGATTTATGATGAAAGAATTAGAAGACCAGAAGGAAAAGAAAACTTAAAACTTTAAATTGGACTATTTTAAATTACTGAAATGTATGTGGATTTTTAAGAAAAATGTTTAATGTGAAGGTGAGGAATCTGAATTATAGGGGTAAAACATATACTGACAAAATATAATGGACGGTTTTTAGAATAGGGGTAACAGAATTAATAGTAAGAAATTAGAATTATTGGATACTTAAGACACTATAAGAAAGTAAGATCAGATGTTTAAAATGAGGATCAGTTGGTGGAAGAGATGAAATATCAAATAGATTAATCTTTTTTTTAGCATAAAGTTTTAATTCTTTTCAGTTTTGAGTTTTAAAGTTAGTTTAATGCTTGGTTAGAAATGTGTGCACCCTATGGAAAGAGAATGTTAGAACTTCAACTGGGACAAGATTAATTATGTAGTTTGAATGTTTGAATCGAAGAATGTTTAAAGGGGCTATTTAGATTATTTGTGAGGGGGGATGTTCTAATTACAGATAAAGTTAAGATTTATAACTAAGTGATATGTTAGGACCCCTTACGACCTTGGACTAATTTGAATGCCCAGACATACTTATAAGGCATAGGCTGATGGAATGTATGAATTTAAGATTATATAAATGTGATATTTGGATCGATTTAATGAAGGGAGGGGTGTCTTTATTCTAGATATAAAGTTAAGATTTATAACAAAGCGATATTTAAAGACTACCCTTCAACTTAAATGATAAGATATTATAACCAAGTGATTGATATAGTGATTGATAACCCAAGGAGAAGATTCTGCATTTTTACCTATCTTTTTTTTTTTCTCTTTTTTTCTTTGGAATGTTGAAGTTTAGAACAGGGGTGTTACACTAATAGTATGTATTAGGTTTGAAAGTAAAAGATAGATAGTAGTTTTCTCCTCTTCTGCATTTTATATCACTTATTATAATAGCAAATGCAATCCTTTCCTTCTTGTCTTGTTTTTTTTCTTTTCTCTAGTGGTAATATTTGCTATGCTTTGCCTGCTCAGTGAGAAAGAATGTATTATGATAACATTTAGTCAAAACAAGGGAGAAAAAAAAAAGGGGGCCAATGAGAATCAGGAATAGCGTAAGATAAGAATTGACGTCAATAATAATATTTTTTTGCTGAAACTTTTTGGCTCCAAATAATCTTAAAGATTGAATTACACTGACAGACAATGGATTATTAAGACTACTAATATAGATTAATAAATTAATTTTGATGGATACATTTGTTTAACAATATATGAGGCTTAACAGTATTATATTATTAATAATTGTTGAAGAAATGTATTGTAGGTAATGTAGATTTCAATATATGCATGTAATCTCTCCATGACCTTATGTGTATACCTGTGTTACTATCCCCTCCCCTTTCGTATTAATATTTTCCTTTTCCCATTACTGTATAGTAGAAAATAAAATCATTTTGAAAAAAAAATATGGAATTCCCTTCCAGCAGAATTAAGAACTACACACTCCCTCGTGGCCTTTCGGAGAGGGCTCAAATCACACCTATTTCGTCTGGCCTTTGGATGATTGCATGGCTGTCTGCCCTCTGTCCTTCCGGTATAGTGTCATAGTTTTGCTCACTCCCCGTCAAATGTTTTTCCCCTCCCCTGAAAAGACCTGATATGGAGAATTGGGTCTAATTTTATTCTTGTTACTCTCATTGTTCCCATTAATGTTTAATGTTGTTGTTTTTCTTAAATTCTTTTACTTTTGTGGGTGTATCATACCTTGTTTGTTCTCTGTAAGCCGCCTTGGGCATTTGCTTTGGCATGGGAAAGGCAGGGTATAAATTCTTCAAACAAAATAAATAAAAATATCAGCAACATTTCGTATTTAGGTAGGGAAACTAATGCCTAACAAACCTGACTGGTATCCCATGAACCGAATGTGCCTCCTAGAAGTCCACCCGTGCAAGTAATAAAATATTTTAGTGATGAGTGTGAGTTGCATCTTCATACATAAACAGTGCAAGAGGATTTTTGCTACTAAATTAAGGTCCTATATGTACTCTAGCTAATTTTTTCCCACTGGGAATTACTAGTTTTCTATCTTTTGCACATGTAAACTAATTTTTCAGTTTTTCTACTAATCAGTCAAATCCTGTCATACATGTAAGTTAAGGCTGGTTAGGAAAAGTGGAATAACTCCATATACTAGTGATTCCCAAACTGTGGGTCGGGACCCACCAGTGGGTCATGAGCCAATTCCAGGTGGGTATTGAAGTACCTAGCATTCATATTGAAAATATGGGAAGATGGGATGCTGGAAAGGGAAGGGCTATGCAATTGTTTTGCTTGTGTCAAGGCTGTAATAGGCTCTTTTCTTTCTGAGGGTGCAATCCTGGAGTTAGGCCGGCACAGTTAGGCCAGCACACCGTAAAGTATGTTTGAACCACTCTCAGAGTCAGAAAGGCCAGCACACAGATGTGCGCCATCCTCCCTGACTCTGGGAGGGGTCCAAATGCACTTTACGGTGGCCCTGTTGTCAGCCAACCTTTGCTGGCCTAACTGTGCCAGCCTCACTCCAGGTTAGGATTGCACCCTGAAAATGGCTATTGGAAAATGGCTGAGAAGATACCAACTGAATGCTGAATTCTCAGGAAAGCAGCAGGCTCTGGTGTCACAATGATGGCGCTCCCAGTCATGACAATCTGATGGGTCTTGGACAGATTGTCATTCTAAAAAGTGCGTCCCAATGCTAAAATGATTGAGAACCACCACCATATACTATAGTGTCCGTGCCCATAGTACACTAGCCATTGACCTAGCCCATATTTTTTCCTCAAACCATATTTGTTTCAGCAAGACAACAACAAATAATATTTACCTAACCTATTTACCATTTACAACAGCAAAAACGCTGCAATAAGAGGAACTGTATCTTGAAATGCATTGTTCCAAAAATTGACAAATCGAGAGCATTTTTCTGTGAATTCATCTAAACGATTTGCTTGAAAAGTTTGCTAATGTGTCCATCAGTGCAATTTCCCAAAGCTTTTCAAAGCTACCAAAGTGACAATGGTAGGGACTTTGGATTGCTTTGAAGCATTAGCGGTAGAGATTTTTTGCGGCAGTAAGATGATAACAACAAATCCATTTGTTGCACCTGATCTTTCAACAGACATAGCAGAATTATTTTGGGATCCATAGAAGTCATGTAGCTAGATAGATTTTGGATCAATGAACTTGCTTGTTTTCAATAATACTGTGTAATAGGGCAATGCCACACGATAGGCATGCAGTCTGCTTAAAAAAGCAATTAAATCCCGAAAGTCTATATGGAAAAACTACCAGCCAATCAGAACAGACCAAATGCAAAGTTCTTCCTCGATGCGAGCCCTTTGTTAACTAAGCAATCAAATGTACCAAATGTTCCTATTTCTTTTGTGAAATGGTAGTAGTCAGTTTTGTGACCAGCAATAATGCATTTCAGATATACATATCAGATGAACACAGGCTGTGAACATCCATCCTATGAAAACCCCAGGTTAGGAAGAAAGCCCCCTATATAGCCATGGGACCATATATGCAATTTTTAATGAGCATACATAGGTCAAAGGATTAGCTTGTTGCTGTCCATACCCACATGCATTCATGTAGCCTATGACAGTGTTTCTCAAACTTTGGGTCAGGAACCACTTGGTGGGTCGCAACCTGATGTCAGGTGGGTTGCGGAAAGCTGGGAGCAGCCTTCTTGAAAGCTGCAAACTTTACTCTTATTATATTATTTTTGTAATTTGAATTTTCAAGTGAGGGTTTTTTTTTAAAATTTTGTTTTTAATTCAGTGCTTTTACATCATATTTTGTCCTCATCTTGCTTGCAGGGATGTTTCATGATTGTGCAATAGCTGCAGTCCAAGAATGCTAGTTTGCATTCTAGGAGTGTCATTTTATTATGTCATAATTACAGCACTAACTACTTATGATGTAACTTCTAGTTATGACATCATTTTCATGTTGATGACCTCAGTTCCAGTGGTCCCGATACAAGTGCCATTCTAAATAATGGGACCCGGCTTAAAACGTTTGAGAACCACTGGCCTATGATAAAGTTAAACATCCACTGAATACTTCTAACAGGAATAAAAATGCTTGAAAGTATATGACATACTGGTGTGGTTCATCAATGGCAGCAAAGCTTATGTCAAACAATAATGTGTGAACAGTTATGACAAATCGAGCCACTCCCCTCCATACAAACTGCAGTCAAAAGAAAGGAGAAAACCTGATACTGTTATGTGATAGCTCAGTATACAAAGTGAAAATTGCTATGAATTATTATTATTACATTGCAGAGCAAACAAATGATGTACGGTGTACGGTATCCAAAGAGCGTTATAAACACCGGTTCATAGAACACCTATTTTTCAAGTGTTTCCAATGTATGTCGGCTTTCAGTAAACAGAAGAGAAGTAGAAAATGAAACTATTCAAGCAGATGGAAAAGTAGCAGCAAGAGCTAAGTGAGCAAGCTTCAAGTGCATTGCTCTCCCTTGTTTTGAAAAGTCTCTTTTATAGGCTCCAATTCTAATTTAAAAATAAAAATACATACCGTGCCCATTAAAACAGTGCATGATTTAGTTTGAAGGGCTATCGGCACGCATGATTTAATGGTCAAATCGTATTAGGGCCCTACACTGACGGATCTTGTAATCCAGGCTTTCCATTGCACGAGCTGCTCTGACATCAGGTGGCTTCCTACCGATGGCATGAGACCCAGGAAAATCCATGCTGGCATTGGGAGACTGCCGAACCTCCATCAGAGCAGGTAGATCGGTATAGGGGGCAGTTAAGGGGAGGATCAGGGATCGAGCAAGGCCTGGGATGGGGGTGGATCTTGGTGGCAGCAGCATCTGCAAGATCCTGTGACCCTGGCCCGGGCCCAACACTTGGATCTACTGAATTGATGCCAACAAAACAACTGGAATGGATTTGAGTAAGCCCATTGGAAGAAGGGGAGGAGGTAAGTAAAAAGAATGTCTTTACTTTCATGTCCATCACTACCAGGGCACCAGCCAGCTTGCAGGATGTAGTGGAGGTTGTTTTGGTGCTGCTGCATTGCACAAGCTGACTCTGGATAATATTGGACCATAAGGCCAATTTTGTTCAGCAGTCAGACAAGGAAAGAGCATAGAACAGTGGTTCCCAAACTGTGGGTGGGATCCACCAGTGGGTTGCGAGCCAATTTCAGGTGGGTTGCAAAGCACATAGAAGAGCCATATTGAAAATATGGGAGGATGAGATGTTGGAAAGGGGAGGGCTGTGTTATTGTTTTGCTTATGTCAAGGTTGTAAATAGGATTTTTCCTTTCTGATTCACTTTGCTATTGGAAAATAGCTGATAAATATCCCAACTTAATGCTGCATTCTCAGGAAAGGAACAAGCTCTGAAGTCACAATGACAGCACTTCCAGCCATGACATCACTTCTGGTGGGTCCTCCTGGACAGACTGTCATTCTAAAAAGTGGGTCCTGGTGCTAAAAGGTTTGAGAACCACTGGCATAGAACTAAAATGGGAAGGAAAATATAGTAAATTCCATTTCTGAAGCCTGGAACTGTATAAACTGTCGCCAAACTAGCATGTCATCTTTATTTTGTTTAGAATATTTTATATCCCTTTTCATTAAACAAAAATTCAAAGTGGTCTACATAGCAATAAGGAAGAAGATGCTTCACTCCTCCAAAAGGACTCTCAGGGCCCAATGCAATGGGTCTTACCACAGGCGGTATGCTCATACTGTGCAGGGAAATGTCATCCAAGATGCCATAAAGTGCCTCCAATGCCCACAGTAAGCCATTTCCACCAGCGCTGGGGTGGCCCCATGGCAACAATGGCCACTGGTGCCCCAAAGGGAGCCCCACTCACCAGCAATGTGGCCATTTTGGGCAGGATGAGAGGGCGTTCTGGGGCAGGATGGGAGGGGAATGAAGAGGGGAATGAAGCACTGACCTCCGAGTAAGGCCGACCTCCGAGTGAAAACCCAGCGCAGGAGTGAGTAGACCCATTGCCCGCCCTGCACCCTGACTGCAGGGTAAGGGAATGAATGTCCCCTCCCAGGGCTGCCTGGCTCTTGCGGCATGCCACAGTAGTTGCCTGGCTACCGCTGCGTTCCTGGGCAACTGGGCAGTACTGAATTGGGCCCTCAATCTTTTAAAAGACACAGTGGAGCACCTTCAAGCCCCCGCCCCAGAACAGACATTATACTGGATAAAGAGTCACTCTTTCCCTACCAAATAGATGGGAACTGCCACTTTGAAAGGTGCCTCTTGCTTAGTTAGCAGAGGTTCTGCTAGCCTTTGGGAGGCTGACAATTTGCCATCATGGTAAAAATGGCCCTTGCCTTCAGGGGACCTTTTTAAAGCTCTATTATTATTTTAAAAGGAAGAAAGGTAGGTAACGTTTCAATATGACGAATACTTAATGTTACAAAACTTTATGTTCTTTCCTACTTATCTGAAGACAAAACTAGATGTTAGCTCATCAAGGGCATGTTCCCTAAGGAGTGGTCTTGCAGAGAAAGATTGGAAGGTGCAGTGAAAAAATGCTTCCTACGCATGCACACATGCACACACACACAGAGAGAGAGAATTAAAAATTGATTGGAAAGTGACCATAGCGCAGTGGTAGCCTACAAATATAGAAAGTCACAGCTTCAATTTTTAGTACCTTAAGCCAGAAAAAGATCAGGAAATGAACACTGCAAAAGTCCCCTGCTTTACAACAATCCTGGAGAGGCATTTCTGCCCAGAATAAACAAGACTAGGTTATCAGTCCTCTGACTTGGTATAAGTCATTATATCAAGCAATATTTTACTGAATCAGCATTTTGACTCCTGGACTGTATTCCATTATTTTTCTCAAGAGAGAATCAGAAAGGTTATGAACTCCTCCCAGCTCCTGATTTTCCTTTGCAAGTTCTGAATGCCCCAGACCACACAATGGGATTAGGAGGTAAACACAAGATTGGGATTCCCATGTTTCCTTGCCACATCTCTTTTGACCCTGTGGCAGAGGAATTAAATACACCTAATATAAATTAGGACTCAATCCTAACCTGGAGTTAGGCCAGCAAAGTTTGGCCAGCACCAGGGCCACTGTAAAGCGCATTTGGATCACTCTTGGAGTCGGGGAGGATGGCACATGTCTGTGTCCTGGCTTCTCTGACTCCGAGAGTGGTCCAAACATTAATAAATTACGGTGAAGGGGACCTACTTGTCAAGCAGTTGTTGTGTGCATCATCTCATCATACCTCAATGTTTCCCATCCTACGACAATTGCCTCTATGAAATACTTAAACAATAATTGTTTACATACATTTTTTTCCTCTTCTGATTCATGGAGACATGGTCAGGGAATTAAGAACATAAGACTTGCAGGATTAATATAGGACAGAACATTCTCTTTCAGCCTTTAGAGGGCAGAAGAGTGACACTTAATGCCCTGTTTGTCTATGGCATCCAGTAACAGGAAGTTCCATTTAGTTGCTCTGCCATTTGCTGAGGCTTAGCTGGTGGTGATGTGAGAGGGGGCCTTCTCTGTGATGGCACTTTGCATGTGGAATTCCCTGCCACTGGACATTTAATTCGCTCCTTCTCTGCCTGTGTTCTGACGGCAACTGAAAACCTACTTATTTCTTGACTTGACGGGTAGTGTAGTTTCTTGCTGGTGTAGCACAGTGGTTAAGATTGCTTCTCTATTGTGGCCACCATACAGGCACGACAGACTGGGGCTTCGGAAGCCCTTAGCTGTCACCCTTTGTGCCCTTGTGGTGGAGCACCACCTACATAGAAAGGCTTAATGCAGATACAACACCTAATCTTCTGCCTGGCAACATGATGTACAAGAGACCTTATCTAGTTGCAAGAAAATGGGGCTGTTTAGCAAGCATAAGCATGAGTCACTTTATTATGAAGTCAGCACTGCAGGAACTGCTGCTGCAGAATCTCATCTTCCCACATTGCCCCACGGGCTCGGAACATTTTAAGAACTCAGTACTATGGTGATAAGAGATGACAAAAGCGAGCAGGTGAAACAACCAGCGAGATATATTTATCATAGAACTGTTTTTTTGTTGTGTGTATGTGTGGGTTTGTTGTTGTTTTTTTAAAGCCAAACAACTCAAGAAGTACTTGCAGTGGGCAATCAAGGTAAGTCTACTGTTAAAATAAAAAGAAGCAGATGCTCAAATGTCATTTGGTGGCACTTAAAAAGCATCACTTCCTGCAGCTATTTTTCTGTAAAGCAAGACTGTGGTGAATGTAAGCAAACTTTATTTCCTTATTAAGAAACTCGTAAGGAAGATTGACTTTTTCATGCGAATGACAGCCAACATGACATCCACATTTAAAAATAAATAAATACAAACCATTGTGTGAAATATGTCTCTTTCCCTCAAAATCCTCATTTGTCAAATGATTATGATAATGTTCATTTTTAGCAGCCGTTAAACATTGCTGGTACACTCCATGTCAGTAATTTTCAGACTGATGTGTTTCTTCTGACTGATGTCTCGCTCGTCATTTTCCAGAATACAAAATGTATCATTTTCTGTTCCAGGAGGCAAACTTTTGAATATAACTAGGTTTCCTTGTTTAATACATATTTGCATTTTAACAAGGCATTTTGGCTGTTGTAGTCCTGACTGTAAAAAGAATATTATTGTCCCCAAGTCAAGCACATAGTGCTTTTAGGTCATGCAGTTTTCCCAAGGCTAACTAGTGAACTTCTGGAACCTCAATTTATCAATAGGATCACTCATGAAAGACTAATTGGTTGAGGCCCTTTTTTACTCAAGGCCACCTGTATGAAATCAACAGTCCAATCTTACCCCCTACTGGTGCAGCCATGACACAAATCCCTTTTCCCTTCTGTCAGCCTTCTCCCCACAATGCGTCTCCTCGGAGGTGTACCTAGAGATACTAAGGGCCAAATCCTGTCCAATGTTCCAGCCCTGAAAATTGCAATGGGTTTGCGCTGCATTTTGTGGTGGTAGGGAAATCATGGAGGCCTCCTCAAGGTAAAAGAACATTTGATCCCTTACCTTGATGCTGTATCGGGGCTAGAATGTTGGATAGGATTGGGCCCTAAGTTTTGCAAGCAGCTTCTCTCTCTCCTCTTCAGAGCCATTTGTATCCAACATAACCTCCATGTTGCTCTAGCCACTGGAATTGGCTCCGAAGAGGAAGGAGAGTGACTGCTTGCAAAACCTAGTGCTGTGATCCTCCTGTAGGTGTGCTCTGGGTCTCCTGGAACCTTCACCAGTGATCTTGGGATGCAAGTCTGAGTCGAGAAATGGGCTGGGATGCTATTGCCAGAGGGGAATAGGAACTGGAGGAAAGTTGAGGAATTGGCCAGGAAAAGAAAGAAATGTGCCTGTGTTTTGGAGCTTGGCAAAAGGTTGTACCTGGTTCTTTATTGCCCAAAGCAAAAACTGCAGGCAATTGTTGATCCCCTTGGTCAGTTGTGAAATCACTTCACCCACTTGCAGTGGGTACAACAGCTCCTCACTAGGAAGCCTAGGACTATACTTGTTGTTGTTCAGTCGCTAAGTCGTGTCCAACTCTTCACGACCCCATGGACCACAGCATGCAGGCCTCTCTGTCCTCCATTAGCTTCCTGAGTTTGCCCAACTTCATGTTCATTGCTTTGGTGACACTATCTAACCATCTCATCCTCTGCCGCCCCTTCTCATAAGAACATAAGAACATAAGAAGAGCCCTGCTGGATCAGGCCAAAGGCCCATCTAGTCCAGCTTCCTGTATCTCACAGCAGCCCACCAGGTGCCCCAGGGAGGCATGAAACAACAAGATGCTTGCATCCTGTTGCCACTCCCTTGCACCCGGTACCAGTAGCCCACCACCTTTGTAAGGAGGTTGCACAATCCATCATTGCCTATAGCCCACGATGGACCTTTCCTCCAGAAATCTGTCCAATCCCCTCTTAAAGGCATCAAGACCAGATGCCATCACCACCTCCTGTGGCAAGGAGTTCCACAGATTAACTACCCGGTGGGTAAAAAAGTACTTCCTTTTATCTGTTTTAACTCTCCCAACCCTCAGCTTTAGTGGATGCCCCCTGGTTCTGGTGTTTTGAGAGAGGGAAAAGAACATCCCTCTATCGACTTTATCCCTTCCATGCATAATTTTGTATGTCTCAATCATGTCCCCCCTCAGGCGCCTTTTTTCTAGACTGAAGAGCCCCAAACGCTGCAGTCTTTCTTCATAAGGGAGGTGCCCCAGCCCCGTAATCATTTTTGTCGCTCTCTTCTGCACCTTTTCCAACTCCACTATGTCCTTTTTGAGATGCGGCGACCAGAACTGGACACAATATTCCAGGTGTGGCCTTACCATTGATTTGTACAATGGCATGATAATATTGGCTGTTTTATTCTCAACCCCTTTTTTAATGACCCCAAGCATGGAATTGGCCTTCTTAATTGCTGACGCACACTGGGTCGATACCTTCATTGAATTGTCCACCAGCACCCCAAGATCTCTCTCCTGAGCTGTCACAGACAGCTCAGAACCCATTAGCCTATAGGTAAAGTTTTGGTTTTTGGCCCCAACGTGCATCACTTTACATTTGTCTATGTTGAAACGCATCTGCCATTTGGCTGCCCATTCCCCCAACTGGGAGAGATCCTTCTGGAGCTCTTCACAATCCTTTCTGGTTTTTACCACCCGGAAAGGTTTTGTGTCATCCGCAAACTTGGCCACTTCGCTGCTTATCCCTGTCTCCAGGTCATTTATGAATAAGTTGAAAAGCACGGGCCCCAAGACAGATCCCTGGGGCACTCCGCTTTTCACCTCTCTCCATTCTGAAAATTGCCCATTGACCCCCACTCTCTGTTTCCTGGCCCTCAACCAATTCTGGATCCATAAGAGGACCTGCCCTCTTATTCCCTGACTGTGAAGTTTCTTCAGCAGTCTTTGGTGGGGGACCGTGTCAAATGCCTTCTGAAAATCCAGGTATATGATATCCACAGGTTCACCCACATCCACGTGCCTATTGACCTTTTCAAAAAATTCCAAAAGGTTTGTGAGGCAAGACCTACCCTTACAGAAGCCATGCTGACTTTCCTTTAGCAGTACTTGTTCCTCTACGTGTTTTAGGATTTTATCTTTGATGAGGCTTTCCACCATCTTACCCGGAACAGACGTTAGGCTGACAGGCCTGTAGTTTCCAGGGTCCCCCCTTCTCCCTTTTTTAAAGATTGGCGTGACATTGGCTATCCTCCAATCCTCTGGTACCGTGGCCGTTTGAAGGGACAAGTTGCATACTCTAGTTAAGAGGTCAGCAACTTCGTTCTATAGTTCCTTAATTACTCTTGGGTGTATACCATCTGGGCCTGGTGACTTATTTATATGTAGTTTATCAATTTGATCTAAAACATCTTCTTTATTAACCAGTATCTGATTTAATTCCTTCGTTAGGAAGGGCTGTTCGGGCTGTGGTATCTGCCCAAGTTCTTCTGCTGTGAAGACGGACGCAAAGAATTCATTTAATTTCTCTGCAATCTCCAAGTCCCCTTTTATCTCCTCTTTCCCTCCCTCACCATCCAGCGGGCCAACCGCCTCTCTGGCAGGTTTCCTGCTTCTAACATATTTGAAGAAGCTTTTATTATTCCCTTTTATGTTGCTAGCCATGCGTTCCTCAAACGCTTTCTTGGCCTCCCGTATCACCTTCTTACTTGTCTTTTGCCAGAGTTTATGTTCTTTTTTATTCTCCTCACTGGGGCAAGACTTCCATTTACGGAAGGAAGCTTCTTTGCTCTTTACAGCTTCTCTAACTTTGTTTGTCAGCCATGCAGGCACCCTCCTGGACCTTGTCGAACCCTTCTTTCTTTGCGGTATACACTTCCGCTGGGCCTCTACTACTGTTTTTTTAAACAGCCTCCATGCAGCCTGGAGGGATTGGACTCTTTTTACCTTCCCTTTCAATTTCTGTCGAACTAGTCTCCTCATCTGAGGGAAATCCGCCCTTCGAAGGTCAAGGGTTCTTGTGTCAGATTTGCTCTGCACTCTTTCCTGGACATGCATGGCAAAACCAATCGCAGCATGGTCACTGTTCCCCAATGGCTCAGTAACACTTACATCCCTAACTAGGTCCCGAGTACCACACAATATTAAATCCAGAGTCGCCTGTCCTCTGGTCGGCTCCATGACTAGCTGCTCTAAGGCACAGTCATTCAACACATCAAGGAATCCGGTCTCTCTTTCTTGACCAGAGCAGCAGTTGACCCAGTCAATATGAGGATAATTGAAGTCCCCCATGATTGCAATCCTGCCTCTCTTGGTCACTGCCCTGATTTGTTTCCTCATTTCAAGGTCACCTTCAAGTTTTTGATCGGGAGGACGATAGCACACCCCCACTATTACATTGCTCTTACGGCCTGGTAGTTTAACCTATAGTGACTCCATGGTGGAGTCCGGCCCACCTTCAGTTTCTACTCTGCTGGATTCTATCCCTTCTTTGATATAGATGGCCACCCCTCCGCCAACACGCCCTTCCCTGTCCCTCCTATAGAGTTTATAGCCTGGGATTGCCGTATCCCACTGGTTCTCTGCATTCCACCAGGTTTCCGTTATGCCTACTATATCAATCTTTTCCCTAGCCACCAAACATTCCAATTCCCCCATCTTTGCTCGGAGACTTCGAGCATTCGCATAATAACACCTATATACGGGGTTCTTTAAAGAGGGACTGTTTTTTGATCCCTTTTCCCCTCCTCTCCTTTTACTGGACAAACTGTCACTTACACTCAGCTTAGAAGTTCTATTTCCTACTCCTCCATTTCTCTTTGGTACTCCTCCATCCTCCTCTTCCCGTAGGGATAAGGAGTTCCGAACTGGACGCCACTCGGCTCCTGTCGGCTTTCCCCCAGGGATCAGTTTAAAAGCTGCTCTGCCACCTTTTTAATATTAAGCCCCTGCAGCCTGGTTCCATTTTGGTTCAAGTGAAGCCCGTCCCTCTTGTACAGGCCTGGCTTGTCCCAGAATGTCCCCCAGTGCCTAACGAATCTAAACCCTTCGTCCCGACACCACCGTCTCATCCACGCATTGAGACCCCTGATCTCCACCTGCCTAGCTGGCCCTGCACGTGGAATGGGTAGCACTTCTGAGAACGCTACCTTGGGGGTCCTGGCCTTCAGCGTCCTGCCTAGCAACCTAAATTTGGCTTCTCCTTTAGCCTTCAACCTTTCCCAGCATGAAGATCTTTTCTAAAGAGTCCTCTCTTCTCATGAGGTGGCCAAAGATACTTAGGCCTCCCCTGACACTTTTTCAAAAAATAGAATGGATTTGCATTATCCCTTATCTGGACTTATCTGGGATGGGAAGGTGTCCAGATTTTGGATTTGTCTGGATTTTGGAATAATTGCATAAATATAATTAAATGAGAAATGCTTCCTCTTGCTCTTTTCATTGTTACCTATTTGGGTGTCTGCCAGCCTCTTTGTTGAAAAATGTCTATACATACACACCACAGAGCAGAGACTAGAACTTACAACTTGTACATGGGAATGAGCACAGACCTTGAGTGTTCACACTACAGAAAGGTTTTTTTTTATGTCTTGGATTTGGGAATAGTCTGGATTTTGGATGTCCAGATAAGGAATCATCTATCTGTAGAGCACTCACACAGAAAGGAGAAAAATAGCAAGTAAGGAGTGTGTCATTAATTTGGCTGCTCACAAGTCAGGCAATTCAATTTGGGGAAGGGGAAGAATGGGGTGGAGAGGCTGCGGGACAGATGGGTCTGGTGCAGTGATGTCATTCAGGGGGAACGGACCAGAATGGATGTTCCGGATCCTAATGGGCTCCGTGGCTGGTTCCGGGTTCCCGACAAGTGCCAATCAAAAGTGAGTTCCTGTTCCTAAATCATTTGAATGACACCACTGGTCTGGTGGGTCTGGTGCACACATCCTATCCTCCCTTGCCACAGCCTCCCTACCCCTAGCTAAAGAGCTGGCACAGGTCGAAGGAGCCCCTTGGTGGAGCAGGAGGCTGGAAGAGAGGTAAATCCCTTTTCCCCTCCAAAGCCTCCCAATCTGCACCTCCACCCCGGCTGGATATAGTGTGCGCCTTTTCAGCACAGGCTGCAATAGCAGGTGGAGAAAAAAAATAGGATTGGTCAATTAGTGTATTAGTTAAAGCAGTGGTTCCCAAACTGTGGGTTGGGACCCAACATGAGCCAAATTAGTAATGAGCCCATTTCAGGTTGGTTGCAAAGCACCTAGAGCAGCCCTATTGAAAATATGGGAAAATGGGATGCTGGAAATGGGGAGGCCTGTGTGGTTGTTTTGCTTGTGTCAAGGCTGTAAATAGGCTTTGTTTTTCCCCTCTGATTCACTTTGCTATTGGAAAATGGCTGAGAAATAACCCAACTTATTGCTGCACTCTCAGGAAAGCAGCAGGCTCTGGAATCACACTGATGGCACTTCCAGCCATGACAGTCATTCTAAAAAGTGGGTCCTGGTGCAAAAAGGTTTGAGAACTGCTGTGTTAAAGTATTATTATTTCATTTATTTTGTTATTTTCTATATCTCTTCTCTTTGCTCCATCTGTCCTCTAACCATCCTCCTCTCTGACCATAGCAGAAAGTCTAGCCCTGACAATCAGACTGCAGAAATTTTAGAAAGACGAACTATGGGGGAATAAACTGCAGATATGAGGATACAGCACACTGAGAATGCTTTTCAGATGGGTTTTTATAAACGACAATCTTCCTTCGTCTAGTTCAAATGCTAGAGTTGGTACTAAATGGTTTGTTAGAACTACAGAGCACAGGAGGTTACCCTTTAGGGTTGGCTTTTAAAGAATAGTGAGCACACTGACTTCCAAATAACGTGCAGTGTGGGGAGAAAGCCTTGCTTTCCCCTCCTTTCAGCACAAGTGATTGAAAAAGTTGTCTGCATTGATTGATGTCTCTATTCTGAAATATCGATTGGATGTGCTGAAAACAGTCAAATAAAATAAAGTAGCATTGGGTTTGCTTCAGACTGAAAAATTCATCTCTTGCAGCCTTTTACAGATCAGCTCATACTGCATTATCATCTGCCTCTTGGATCTGGCCTGGCATAAAAATGTCATAGATCCCTTGAATAAAAGGCTATCGTGAAGTGTGTAGCTGCATTATTGAAATCCATTTGATTATTTTTTGGGGGCCAGTCTACCCTTTTATTTGAATTTATATATTTCCAGCAATCCTGAATTGCTTTTCCACAGAAGAAGCACCCAAAACAATATACAAGAAACTCAAATTCAACCATCCGTATAATGCCATCAGTCTTAAATCATAACCTTGCTTGTTGCTTTTTAGGTAAGGATATTGGTCCCAGTTCAGGGTATGTTAGGTGCACTTATGTTAGGTGAAATAAGTGGGACAGGTTTGGCTAGCTAATGTTCAGTAAACGTGTAGATAATGTAAGGCTTAAGTCCTATTGTAAGGGACTAATGTTACTGAACATTACATAACGTTACTGAAAGCATGTTTACTGAACGTGAGCAGGGGAGGGGGATGGAATTGTGCATACGCCCCACCTGTGGCTCCCATGTGTCCTCTGGGCATTCAGCAGAACATGAACGTGTGCTCTACATGCAACCCTATGTGAGTTGAGTCTGTACTGATTATCTGGAATCCTGATTGGCCCAGAGTTCCTGTGGTCATACCACATGTAGATATAGTTGCATGCTAATAGACTTATTTTGGAACATTAACATCAGCATTCTTTTTATTGTGACCTGTAAAAGCAAGACACATTCATTCTTAGTGCTATCAGTAAGCATAAAAACGAAGTTTATAGGCTCAGAAGCATGGGGATCCGCAGATAACAGGATCCAAAGTTACTGGGGATGTCTGGATGTTATAGCTGTGTTTACTGCCCAATGAGCATTCACTCCAAATCCCAATGAGCATTGTCTTCACTCCAAATCAGTTCTGTGACATTGTCACATAGCCAGATGTCAGCACAGTAACTACATTATTGTCGGTTGGCTAAAATCACCTAGTTAGCATAGAAGCCTCATTCTTAGAAAACAGTGCCATAATGTTACCCAATGTTTCTCAAGCTGTGGGTTGAGACCCACTCATGACCACCTGGTCTTGAGCCAATTTCAGGTGGGTAGCAGAGTGCCAGCAGCTATCATTGAAAATGTGGAAAGATGGACACGGGAAAGGGGGAAGGCTGTGGCTATTTTGCTTGTGTCAAGGTTGTTAATAGGCTTCTTTCTGATTCACTTTGTTATTGGAAAATGGCTGAGAAATAACGCAATTTATTGCTGCATTCTCAGGAAAGCAGCAGACTCTGGTGTTGTAGTAGGTGGCACTTCTGGCTATATCACTTCTGATGGGTCCTGGACTGATTGCCACTCTAAAAAGTGGGTCCTGGTACTAAAGAGTTTGAGAACCCCTAATTTGAGAACTACTATGCTGACATCCTAATGGTGCTGCTAAGCCATTCAGATTTGGCTACATGACAACGTCACAAAACTGATTTGGAGTGAAGGCAATGCTTGTTTCCCTCACTCTGAATGGACGAACACTTGCTATTAGCTGCACCCACTTCCCACTGAAAAACTGTTGAACTGAAGGATGCTTTTAGCAGCTTGTGAAAACATCAGCCCTAAACATCAGCAGCTTGTGTTTCAGCTCAGCCCTAAATATAAGCAGTCTATTGCCTTATTTACATTAAAAGGTAAAGGTTTCCCCACAACCGAATGGTCTAGTCGTGACCGACTGTAGGGGGCGGTGCTCATCTCCATTTCAAAGCCTGTAGAGCCGGCGTTTTGTCCGAGGACAAGCTTCCATGGTCATGTGGCTGGCATGACTCTACGCCGTAGCGCACGGAACACCGTTCCCTTCCCACCAAAGTGGTCCCTATTGATCTACTTGCATTTAGGTGCTTTCGAACTGCTAGGTTGGCAGGAGCTGGGACAAGCAATGGGATCTCATTCTTTCATGCAGTCTTGAACTCCCAACCTTCCAGTTGGAAAGCCCAGCAACAGCAGTTTAACCCGCTGCGCCACCATGTCCCTATTTACATTTAGCAGTCGCTAAAGGGTAACTGGTTTCTCTTCCTTAATTGCTTTCCTTCTTATATCACAGGAACCTAATCCATTTGGTTTCTCTGAAAATCTTTAACAATTTTATTACTGTATGTTATAGAAATTTTAAAGCCATGTTACGGTCCAATAAATCTTGGTGGGAAACACTGACAAATCTGGATAAAGGAATTTCAGCATGCATTCTGCCCCATTGACTACAACTTAATTATATTCTCTGTGGCTCTGGTAGAAGACTCTTGCTATGCTTTATCGACTACAAAAGCACAGATTTCCCTTTGTGCGGTTTTTTCCCCCCTTCTACATTAAGTCATGAAGCCACAATTGTGTTCAGAAAGGAATTTATTTTTATTTGACAATATTGTGCAAATTCCTGAGCAGAAGGGGTGGGGTGGGGGAAAGCAGCTTAGTTCCGAAGAAGGGCTTGCTGGCTTGTAGAGTCATTTAGCTTTGTCATGATGGCAGACAAAACTAGCAAGTGCCAGGGTGTCGTGAGCTCCTCAATTACTCTTGTGCTGCAGGAGGCTGCCTGAAAAGGCAGACACTTTATTAGATGGAATAGAAATGTATATCAGAAAACTACCACTGTAACACATGGAGCCCCAGTTGGGCTATTCGGCTGCCTGGGATTGGAGGGTAGTTGGAAAATAGATTTTTGCTGTTGTTGTTGCTCCTTTTCTGCTCGCCATGCAAGGACGTGAAATCACTTTATCTCTGCTCATCTTTTATCAGATAGGTTTGCCGTTCTATATCCTCAGCAGCAGAGATATGAAAACCCACAGGCCCTCAGCAGACGTATGCCTGATCTCTTTGTCCACGATGAGCTGAACAGACATTTCTAAAGTCCTGCCTCCCAAATGTTATTGAAATTATTTCTAAGCCACTTTTCTCCTTCAACGGTGTTCAGCTTAAAGTTCAGAGCAGACAGAATGCAGCTGCGGTGCAGCCCACTTGGTTCCGCCACCTTTCCCAATGCAGTGCATTCATACAGCGTCCCCACCTTCCTCATGGTGCCCCCCCCAACTCACAATACAGTCATGGCAGCAAAAAGAGCACTTGTGATGCTGTGTGGGATAATGAGCGGAATCCTAACCTGGAGTTAGGCCAGCACAGTTAGGGCAGCACAGTTTGGCTGGCACAAGGGCCCTGTAAAGCGTGTTTGGACCACTGGAGTCAGGGAGGATGGTGCATGTCTGTTTGCTGGCCTCTGATTCTAAGAGTGGTCCAAACATACTTTACCGTGTCCCTTGTGCCAACCAAACTTTGCTGGCCTAACTGTGCCGGCCTAACACCAGGTTAGGATTGCGCTCTATATCATTGGCAACTGTTTCCAGGAGGCCCATTTTGGCCATTCAGAGTCAGGGGCAGTCTAGAGCTCAACATGAACCGATTCCATTTGCCCCACTGACTTGCCTATGAAGATCCCAGGTATGGCAGGTACGGCAGCAGATGCTAGCACAGGGGCCCCCAAAGCATGGGGTCCAATGTGACAATGGGTCATGCAGTGTTGGAAAGCTTTGTGGCAGTCAGCACCAGTGGAACACACATTCAGCTGCTAGCCAGCATTACAATTGGGCAGTGATGTCATGCAGGGGGAACGTGGGGGAACTCAGTTCCACTAGTTAAAATTAGGGCTGACTCCGCCCACTTCACTCTCCCTCCTCCCCCCTCCCAATTCCTCTGCAAAGAGCTTTTCTTCTTGGTTGGCTGGCACTCAGAGGGTTAAAGGGAGCAACTCCGGATTCCTAGGGGGGGCGAAGGCAGTGATGTCATTCAGGGGGAACGGACCAGAACGGGTGTTCCGGATCCTAACGAGCTCCGTGGCTGGTTTCGGGTTCCCGACAAGTGCCAATCAAATTCCTGTTCCTAAATCATTTGAATGACAACACTGCAATTGGGCCATCTGCCTTTCTAATTCCCTCTCTCTGGATGCACACTCAGCAGTGGCATTCTCATGCAGTGCCTCATAGCCCAGTCCTATGCAGAAGTGCCTCTGCAGAAGTCCCATTATAGTCAAAACGGGTTATTCCCATGTAAGTGTGCATAGGATTGCAATATCACAGAGTAATTAAACATCCAGACACTGTTACGTTGGGTAGTTTACTTAGGTCTATGGAACTAAGGGTGCAATTCTAACCTAGAGTTAGGCTGGCACAGTTAGACCAGCAAAGTTTGGCTGGTATAAGGTACATTGTAAAATATGTTTGGACCATTCCCGGAGTCAGAAAGGCCAGCATACAAGACATGGGCCATCCTCTCTGGCTCTGAGAATGGTCCAAACATGCTTTACGGTGGCCCTTGTGCCCGCCAAACTTTGCTGGCCTAACTGTGCTGGCCTAATTTCAGGTTAGGATTGCTCCCTAAGCCTCTGTACTCTCTGAACCTCTGTACTCTGACACATTTAAAACAGCCTCTGTACTCTGCCTAAGCCTCTGTACTCTGACACATTTAAAACAGATATCACCTCAAGCTAGTGAGGAAGACTGTTGTCTTGTGTGTGTAGTGAGGAAGAAGGGGTATCCTGCCTAGAAGAAGAGAATGGCACAGAAGAAAAATTTCTGAAGGAGACAATGGACCAGTTTGTTCATATCCAATGGATAATGAACACAGTAGCATACCTAGAGGGGGATCACAGCATTACCTTTTGCAAGCAGCTGCTCCCCCTCCTCTTCAAAGCCATTCAGAGCCAACGTAGCCTCCTTTTGGCTCAAGCTGGTGGGAATGGCTCAGAATAGTAGGGGAAGCGACTGCTTGCAAAACCTAGTGCTGTGATCCCCCTCTATGAATGCTTCTGCAGTAGAGCAGCCTCTTCTACTTCATTTCCATAACATGAGAAAGACATGCTTGATGTATAAACTTTTCCACTGTATGTACCCAGATCAAGGATTCAGTATGGTGGTTTCTTGGATCCATGTGCTTATATGGAAAAGACACGTTCCTATCATTCAGTACAAACTACATGCTTTTTACAACATGGAGAAACTTGGAGAGGTAGAAGTATGAACTGACCCAGAAAATGAACGTGCCTATTTGGTTTGAATTTCAAGAGATTCTGTTGTATTTGCTTTCTGCTGTTCCATTTAGTGATAGCTGTTGAATGGATAGAATTGCAGTGCTGTATCTATGGAATCTCCTCCCCAGGGAAAAGCATCAGAATCTATCTTTTCCTGTTTATAAGTGGCAATTGAAGACCTTTTTGTCTCATAATGCTATGGAATTAGTTTGGTGAAACATATTATTTTGCAGCACAATCTTAAACATGTTCTACTCAGAGGTGTGTTCAGCACAGCTTACTCCAAGGAAAATTGTATAAGATTGCATCCTTAGATTTGTATATTTTTAAGAGGTTTTATTTTCTATTTCATAGTATGTTGTCTATTGCTTGCATTTGACTTTACTGTATAGCAAGTCTCCTTGAGCTTATTTTAATAGCTGAAGGCAAGGTAATTTTTTATTTTTTAAAAATAAACATCTTAAACATCTCATGAGCAAAAAGAGAGTGGCTCGTGTGAACATGTAAGCAACTTGATAATGCATTGTAGGGAATTATAAGCTGAGAAAGGGGGTGACACCCAATAGCAAAGGAAAAAAGGCTGCACATACTGGATGATTTATTACTGCAGTGGTATTCAAACTTTTTAAACCAGGACCCTCTTTTTAGAATGGCACTTGTGTCAGGATCCACCAGAAGTGATTTCATTAACCTGGAAGTGATGTTGTGGTAGGAAGTGACATCATCAAGCAGGAAGTGCTGTCATTGTAACATAATAAAAATGACAAACTGGCATTCTTGGACTGCAGCAATTGCACAACCATGAAACATCCCTGACAGAAAGCAAGATTAGGACAAAATTTGATGTCAAAGCACTGAACTAAAAACATTTTTTTTTAAAAAAAAACCCTCACTTGAAAATTCAAACTGTGAACACTCACAAAAGGAATGTAACAAGAGTAAGGTCTGTAGTTTCCAAGATGGCTGCTCTCAGCTTTCCATGACCCACCTGACATCAGGTTGCAACCCACCAAGTGGGTCCCAACCCACAGTTTGAATAAAACTGTATTACTGTATATATCTGTGTATAAGTCCAAAACACTTTGGTATAACTAACCTTAAGTTGATCTGGAAGCTGCCCAACGTACCTTTTCTCAGGTCTACCAACTGACCCATCTCTGGGATGATGCCCCTCCTTCATCCCCCCCCAGCTTATGCCTGGGATGGGATGCCTATCTCAGAGAGACTGCTCTCTCAGATGAACCCTGTAATTACATTCCAGTTACTCAAGCTGGGTGTTTGTCTTTTTGCTTGAAGCTGGCAGGCCACCTGTCACACACAGGCGTTTCGAAGTGGAAGATAAATGGGAGAAGGTCAGAACTTGCTTGGCGTTATTGGCCGAGTTTGTCTACCTCCTCAATACGATTTCCGTGAAGAGATAAAGCCTTTGAAAACGCTGTATTTAAAAGATCAATCACTAAGTAAAAATCTCGGGCTTCACACCATTACTGGATACTGAAGTGACTTCCTTGTCTTTGCTCCCTGTAATTTGCCTGTGCCATCCCCAGCCTAATTGTGTTAAGCTGTCTTGTATGCAAAATTCTGAGATCATCATGTTTGGCTCTCTTCCTGAAACCTTCCCACTAGCCTAAACTAGTTTATTAATTTCTCGATGGTAAGTGATAGATAATAGCACTTTTTCAGATGTTGCACTAAATACATTTGTTGTGGGGTGGAGAACAGGACTAGACACACCTTTCCTGTGCCCTAGTTCTGCATATTCCCCTGATTTTTACATGTTGTATTTTCATTTCCTGTTGTTGTTGTTTTTGATAGTGTAAAGATATTACACTCTGATTTGTTTCATTGCATTGCATGTAGAAAGATCCTTCCTGTCACGGGTATAGCTAAAGACGTGCAGGGGTATGTGTGTGAGATGGCCAGTGTCAGGCTGTTAGGCACCCCCCATCCATGAAAACAGACTCGGATCTTTGCAAAAGTTCAGGAGCATTTATTTCAGCTTGCGCATTAGCTGGGTGTCTAAAGGGAATAGTTTCCAAAGCTTTAAGACAAATTTTACAGTTGATAAGTTCCTCTTTATTTTGGAGCTGCGCCTCCCACGAGTAATGATTATCTTTAGCATTTTACCTTACTTAGCAAAGTACAGTTCAGCTTTTTGCAATTCATATGTTACACTTGTTACTGCTTCAGCAAGTCTGGACCGGTCTTATCTGGGTCTGTGGTTTATGATTTAACTTCATCTAGCAAAAGGTCATTTGCTCAGTCAGCAGTTTTAATTTTTACTCTATGTGCTAAGCTTACTATGTGCAAAGCTCACTGGGGGGTGACAAGGGACAAGGTTCCTGAACAGATATGGATTTGATTCAGAGCACATTTCTTTAATCACAATACCCAAAAGCACAGAAGCGCCGCTTTCAAGGCCTAGCAACTATCTTCCATCTTACGTTAAAATCTAGCCACTGTCTGACATCTTGTGTACCTGTCAGCAATCTTCTGTGTGCCTCTCAGAGGTGGGGGAGCTGCCTGCGTACCCACTGAGCAGTTCCCACAAGGAGCAAGAGAAGTTGGACTCAAAACAAAGTCCTGGCCGATGTTATGAGAATGGGGGATAAGATGCTGTCCGCTTCAAAGCCCCAAATTATGTTTTATGTGTACCAATTAAGCTAGGAAACCCCTTCTCCTTAATGAGGGGGATATTGTCTGTCAACCTCCTTGGTCACATCAGTCCATTCTGTTATCTATGGTACGTGACAGATAAGTTATCTTTTATTTGTTGCAGGTGCATAACAAGAGGTCTTCTAATAAACATCCCCTTCTCCCAAAGACACTCTATTGGCTGCCGCAGATATCATAGGATGCAACAGTAGCCATTGTGCTGCCGCCATTTGCTATCCTATGCAATCCAGGCAGTTTAGGATTGGGCTGTAATTTTCTATATTTTTTGGAACCATGACCTTATGTAAAGCACTACGTGCAGTTCTCACTTTGCAAGCTGCTTTTGAAAAAAGAAAAAGCACCAAGATGAGGAAATAAATGGTTTGGCTTCCTGTTATACTTCAGATAAATACAATGTGTTATCAATACAGAGAACCTGGTATTTTCTTCAAGATCTCCTTCGTTTCCTGGCTTAACACTGTTCTCACTTGCTGCCAAAGGGCAGTACATTCCCGTGGAGAGCTTTCCTGGACCCTTGAAAGGCAACACAAATGAGATCTTCATCCATGATATTTATTAGCAAACTCTCCTCCAAAACGACTTTACAGTCTTTCCATCATATATATTTCAAATGATCTGCCCTGCTAAAAAATTGTCTTAAGTCCAATTTCCAAGAGAAATCATTGTCAGAACTGCTGACCCAGTTTAATACCATAGCATAGACTGTATAGTTTTTATATTGAGCTGCAGAAATCATATTGCCTCGTGTCGGTTACAAATGGGATGGGGGGAGGTTTAATCGGAAACCAGATTAGGTTTGGAAATGGAGAAAGGTGTTAGTGGCTGCTGAAACTCACAGAGGCAGTCATATCATGTCGTTTGTGAGTAGGTCTTGGAATTGAGAGATTGCCTGCATACACATATCCAATAGCCTCCTATAAATACAAGAAGCAAGGTTTTGGGTTCAAACTGGGACATATATATTGAAATTAATGCCAATTATCATGTGATCATAGTTCAGCAGTGGGTTCTATCTCCAGACACTCTTAAGTGCATGCACCTGTCTCAGAGGAGACAGCACACTACTGTCTATTTCCCATTCAGACATTCTCACCCTGACCCAAAGCTGCATGGCTGTCTGCTGACTATCCCAGAAACCGCCCAAAGGGGTCAAGGACACTGAGGGTGCAAGCCTAACCTGCAGTTAGGCTAGCAAAGTTAGGCCAGCAAAGTTTGGCTGGCACAAGGGACACCATAAAGCACATTTGGATCACTCTCTGAGTCAGAGTGGCCAGCACACAGACATGAGCCATCCTCCCTGACTCCGACAGTGGTCCAAACATGCTTTACTGTAGCCCTTGTGCCAGCCAAACTTTGCTGGCCTAACTGTGCCAGCCAAGTCCAGGTTAGGATTGCTCCCTGAATTGTATTACTTCCTCAAGCCAGAATGCCTTTATGGTTGACCTTGCACCCCAAGCCTGGATCTCCAAGCCAGGCAGCCCCTTGAGGTCAGTTCTGGTCCCCCCTATGACTCTTGGGTATACACCAAATCCCTATTCCTTTTCCCTGTCCTGCACTGTACCTGCCCATTGCGACTAACCTGGCTAATTACACCACAGTCTGGAGTAGTCAAACAAACCTCCTCACCGAGGCCAATCAAGTGAGAGGCAAAACATTCCTACCTGGCTCTGGACAGCAGCCAGCTAGCCTCAGACTACCCTAATGGGTGAATAGGAGGGTTGTCAAAAAGCTGCTGAACCCAAGGAGGTGGGCCAGGCTGCCTGCCCCAACCTATTGATAGCCAATTGGGTGACACAGCTCTCCCATCCTGCATTGGGAAAAGATGCCCCTGCCTCCACAATGGCAGTGGAGGTGTGGTATTCTATCCAATGAGCAGGGGGAAGGGTTGCAAAGAAAAAGCTGGCAGGAGTAGTGGCTCAGGGTTGGGCCAGTGGATAATGGGAAATAACTCCTATCCCCAATAAAGGATATAAAGGTAAAGGTTTCCCCACGACCGAATGGTCTAGTCGTGACCGACTGTAGGGGGTCGGTGCTCATCTCCGTTTCAAAGCCTGTAGAGCTGGCATTTTTGTATAAGGACATGCTTCCGTGGTCATGTGGCCAGCATGACTATATGCTGTAGTGCACAGAACGCCGTTACCTTCCCACCGAAGTGGTCCCTATTTATCTACTTGCATTTTAGGTTGCTTTCGAACTGCTAGGTTGGCAGGAGCTGGGACAAGCAACGGGAGCTCACTCCTTCACACAGTCTCGAATTCCCAACCTTGCGGTCGAAAGCCCAGCAACAGCGGATTAACTCGCTGCGCCACCACGTCCCACTGCATAAAGGATATAACAAACTTATAATCACACTTATTGGGCTTCCATATAATAGCATCCTATTATCTTGAGTGTAAACCTCCTGGGGACACGGTCACGGACCTCTCTTCTCACTCTATGTACACTTATTGATGATGCTGTATAAACTGATAAACAAGTAATAAACACTATATACTATGGAGAGTGGGAGATGTAAATGAGATTAACCTTGAAATGTGTTGCTAGTAGCAGATTGTGAGCTAATAGCCAGACAAACCATCAGGCAGTTAATTTTGATCTATTTGTTTGTCTGATGTATAAAGCATCAAAAGCATACAACTTAAAACCTAAATGCAGAGGGTGGCATCCAGAGTACTGCTTCCATTCATGGAACTGCACTCTACTTATGGAAGCCTGCTCCAAGAATGGAAGGTGTGTTGTTCCATGAATGGAAGCAAACATCCAACTGGAATCCCTACCTGACCACCCCAAGAGGAGAAAGACGACACATCCCCCCACAACTAAGCAAAGGGGGCACATCTGCCTACTCCATCCAGTCTGGCCTCCATGGCTTGGCACACCCCACGGCAGAGAGTGAACCAATTGGTGCAACCAGACCTCAATGGCAACCTATTGCTTGGTTGTCTGTTGGATAACTTGCAATGGCACAACAGTCCTGCTTGGAGGAGATGGTTGGCAACCCCATTTGTGTGTTTCATTTTCAGATGCTGCCCTGTCACAGATATCATTCAATAAAATCCTTGACCTGATCACATTTGTCATCTCTATGTTAGCAGATAGGGAACCCCAAGCGAAGGACGCCATAGACAAAGGGGCTTATGGGTCCCAAGACACCTAGGGCCCCAAGGAGGATGCTCCACCTGTGTCATGAGCCTTAATTCTCCTGTTTTGAGACCTTAGAAACAATCCTGGCTCTACATTCACATCAGAAAACGTTGGCAAGAGGCAATAACAACACATACTACCTCCAAAAGTATCTCTCTCCAGTGCAAGGAATATAGGAAATTACTGGCTACGGGCAGTGATGGGATCAGCTAACAACTCGGGGGAACGCTGGGCGGGCAGCAGGAAGGCTGGGCGGGATTTCCGGGTGATTGACAGCCCGTCCGTCCGGGTCCGCTGCCTGCCCACCCGCCACATGGGCTGCCCTGGCCTCGGAGGGGGTGCCCACTCGCCGGGGGATGGGATGGGTGGGGGCCCCCGGGTGCCAAGGCGCGCAGCGGTGGGGCGCGCCACCCAGGGGCAGCCCGTGCGGCAGGCGGGCAGGTGGCGGACCCGGACAGACGGGCTATCAATCACCCAGAAGTCCCACCCAGCCTTCCTGCTGCCCGCCCAGCGTTCCCCCGAGTCGTTAGCTGATCCCATCACTGGCTACGGGGTCTTGCTGAAATCATACATGGTACAATGGGTCTCTCCATGATAAATCTATGACCTGAAGTTGCATAGGGTGCTTCTGAATGTCTTGATGCATATATATTTTATTGCATTTTTCTCTTTCTTTCCTAACACAGGATACAACAGCCTACTGAAGTAGGTGTATTTCATTGCTCCTACACATCTTTCTGTTGCCATTTGGGTAGCTGTAATTCTAGAAAATCAGCAATCCCACCCTGACCTTCTCAATGCATTATTGTGGTTTATGCCATGACACAAAGTCTATTCCATGATGTATTAGTATTTGGATGCTTCAATAACTTTGTGTTACATTCAAATGACAGTGTAATCCCTAGATTGATTTTTTTATATATATTCCATTTAAGCTTAAATATAAGTTTACAAATCCTGGTTTGTTTGTTTATTTGTTGTTTGAGACTTATTCTGATGGGTACATGCCAGATTTCAGCCCAGACGTGTCTAGCATTAGGCTTGTATGCGCTTGACAGAGTCAACAATGAAGTAGTGACATATATAACATTTATTTTAAAAATGGATTTATTCTGAAAGAGGAAATGGTTTGCCAAAGATAACCAATACTTAAATGGGAAGAGAACAAATTGCTTACCTTTGAGTGGTCCTTGTGCAATTACATGTAGTAGTCTTCTGCGTATGCAGAGAGTCAATCTTGAAAGCTTCCCAAGTTTGTCAAGCATTCTACCTCGGTGCCTCTGTGTATTGTTGCATTGTTGCATGCCTCAATCATGAGAAGAATACCCAAACCCTCAATTCTGCTGAGGACAACTCCCATGGTTTGAACTGTCTGTATAATAGAGCAGTGGTTTCAAATTGTGGGTTGGGACCCACCAGTGAGTCATGAGCCAATTTCAGGTGGGTTGCAAAGCATCTAGGGCAGCCAATTGAAAATATGGGAAGATGGGATGCTGGAAAGGGGGGCTGGGCACTTTGCTTGTGTCAAGGTTGTAAATAGGCTTTTTTCTTTCTGATTCACTTTGCTATTGAAAACTGACTGAGAAATAATTTATTGCTGCATTATCAGAAAAGCAGCAGGCTCTGACATGACAATGATGGCACATCTGGCCATGACATCACTTCTGGTGAGTTCCAGACAATTGTCATTCTAAAGAGTGGGTCCAGATGCTAAAACGTTTGATAACCACAGTAATAGAGGGCTCCGACCCTTCGACCAGAACCTGGAGAACCCAACCTGTAGAGAGGATGGTTGGCTCTTGTGTTTGCACAGAAGGTTACTTGACAAACTATAGTTACAAGTACGCAACGTGTCCATCTTTGTAGTCTCCATGTAGTCACATGGAGTGCAGATTAGCTAGCTTTAGCCTCTTAAGTAAGATATGGGTGCAAGTCAGTCACAAGAGGATACTCTGCAGCACCTGTTTGTGCAAGCAAGGCTTTGGCTCTCGGCTGCGTGTTGAGGGCACAGTTCTTGATGAAAATAGACATTGTTGACCAATCTGAGGCCCTGCAAATCTCTGGGAGCAGATGGTCTCTCAGGGTGGCAGCAGGGGTGAGGCCATTCTGGGGCAATGAACATAGTGGGTCTTTCTTGGCCAACCAATAAACCAGGAAGAGGTATTTGTCATGCATTGGACTAGGTGTTGGACTGATACATTCTTCCCCCTTGTGGAGTTCTGAAGAGCAGAGGCAGTGCCTTTTGTCTACTTGAATCAGTGCAATTCCACTAATGTGGAAGAAAAGTGCTTGCGGGTGTGCCGTTTATGCAGAGCTCTTCCCCCCTCTGAAGTAGACATTTGAAAAACAGACAGGCAAGGTGAAGATACGATTTCGGTGGAATGCTCAGACCATAGGCAGAAATGCCTGGGATCAGTACCACTCCGTCAGGATGAACCCTGATAACCCCGGCAAAATTGCTCACTAAGGAATAACAGGCAGGGGCAGCAAACTGGGGCTGGGTGACCAGAAAAAGCTGCTTAGGTATCTGGGAGGAGGTAACAAAAGCCAGCAACAATTACTTCTCCCCTTACAACCACCCAAATGCGAACCCCCCACCTCTGGCTATCCTAATAATGCCAAGCCCTTTAGAGGGAGAAGCAGCCGCCTAAATGGCTGCACCGCCCAGCTAGCCCCGCGAACAAGGGGGCCCTCTGCAGCCCCCACACGTCCAAGGAGCCCACCCACGAATCTCCTTCACAGAGAGAGGGAAGACTCAGTCGGTGGGAGGTGGAGAGAGGCCCAAGCGCGGCTGGCCACATGTGCACAGCAGTCCGCTGAAACCCACCGCACCCCTCGCCCTGTGGAGACCTGGGGACCCGGGGACCCTGTCGGCAAGGCGAGCGTGACACCTGTCTCACAAGCCTAACCCGCGGCTGCATGAGAGAGCCGGCTGGCACCCAAGAAACCTGGGCTATTGACAGCGAGCAGCAGCCCAGGTGCGTGCAGCAGCCCACAAAAGCCTTGAAGACCCCGCGACTGCGAGCGGGAGCCGGCTGGCTAGTCCGAGGCCCCTGTGCTGGCCGTAGTGAGGAAAAGGAGTCCTGTACACGGCCGGCTGCACATGCGGGTTGCATGGCAAGACTCCCGAACTCCCTGAAGAGGCCCACCCAGCTAAGCTGCGCACATGGTAGTCAACCAGCCGGCGATTACCCAGACGCTAGGTCAGCGAGTGAAAGAAATCCAGGCAAGACACCAGGGCTCCCCCACGGCGGCCTGTGCTCCCTGCTGCTAAGCCCTGGACATGGCTGCACCCAGAAGCCCGCCAGCCCGCCATTTTAAAGCGGCTCAGTCCACGGCTCACCGGAGCTGCTCGCCACGAAGCCTGCCAAGCAGCCCTAACGGGAGGAACCAAGGGCCCAATCCTGCAACTCGTTCCCCCAGCCCACTCCCTGAGCTCGCTCACTGGGAGCCTCAGCCGCCTGCTCTGCCCAGCAGAGTCAAGCCTGCGTGATGCTGGAGTCCGGTCTTCCCTCAGCGCGAGGACCTCGGGCGGGTAGGCGCAACGGTTCCCACTTGTACAACCAACACTGGCAAGCAAAGAGGCTGGTGGCTGCATGTGCCTGGCTCTTGAACCACGGCTCACACGCACATCAGCCAATGCTGGTCCGTGACATCACACTCTGGAAGGGAACCGAGCAAGGTCCTTCTCAGCCGCATGCACAGCTGGAGGGCTGATACAAACAATCCCTGGCTCGCTGTTGTGCCACCCAAAACGCCTTCCCGTGTCAGCAATGACATGCGTGTCATAGGTTCACCATCACTACTCTATATCCTTGGAAAGTTAATTTAATGCAGAATGCAATGAAGCAAACCAGAGTTTGCTATGGCCAAAGAACCAGAGAAAAACGTAAATGAAAAACTGTGATGTCACTTCCTGTTGTGAAGTCACTTCCGGTCCAAAATTTTGCCCTCTGCAACGGGCCACAGTTTCATTAGCTACCCCCTGTCAGTCTGCAATAGTGGCCTCCATCAGCTGCAAGACCTTGGATGTTGTTTGGGTGCAAAAATGCTTCCATTTGGCCCTATAGGTCTTGTGCTTTAAGGTTATCTTTCTTTAGCTCACCCTTAATGCTGCAGCATTATTTCCCGCCTAGGTATTACACATGTCTTGAGTGACTCATTATATAGAGTATGGGCTACTGCTGAGTTGATCCAGAAAGCAAGATTTTCAGAAGGCGAAAAAAATGCAATGCTTAAAAAAGCAATCCCCATTTCCAGGAATTTTAGGGGTACTTGAAAGGCACAAAAATGTTTGCTGAGGAGATTTGTGGATTGTTTTTTAATCCGAGGGTTTATGTGTCTCAGTGCATAGCGGCCGGCTTTTTAAAAAAGTCTTTTAATATGCATTAGCATGCACATTAGTCCATGGCATCAGGCTTTTTTTTAAAGAGTCTTTTAATTCCTCAATTGTTTTTAAAGCCAGGCATATATTTTTATTAGCACACAAAAAGGTTTTTAAAATGTTTATTTTAAGTCTTGGCATGCAGATCAGCTCGCAGCAATGGCACTGGAAAGAAAGGGGGCTGGCAATGCTCCTTCAAATGAATAATTGGCACCAAGGCGGCAGGAAAGAAGACCTGGCTGTAAAGGGCTGTGGATAAAGTGGTGGACCAGCAGAAAGTGTGGAGACTTTATGCCTTTCCATCCACTGCACCAAAGATGACAGGTTGGGTTAATAAGGCATGGGATCCTGTGCTGGCTGGGCAGTGGCAATGAGCATTGTGTCTGCAGGGGCTGCTTTACTGCAGTTGCAATGCAGCCTTGACTGGACCAAGCTGCCACACTGCGGGCAGGGAGGTCAGAGCAGCCTCCTGCACACCAGTGGATGCTTGAAGATCCCCTGAACAGGAGGTGGAACGGGGAGTGGGGAGGCAGAATAGGAGAGGGAATGGGCAGAACAGGGCAATGATGGGTTAGGGAGGAGGACAGATCATGCCTAGGAGGGGGGCAAGTTCGGTGGTGGATGAATCTTGGGCCCCTTTCCCAGGCCTGATCCACCTTCCCAGGGCAATGCAGTCTTGCATCAGCTATAGAGCTGGTGCATGCCCAAGTTGTCACACTAAGCCCACAGGGGCTTACCCCCGGGCGAGAAAACCTTGTATTCCAAGGAGGCCTTTGAGGCCAACCCCCCCCCCTGAAGAATTTAGCAGAGCCCATGCATATGCTGTTGCATCGCCATGCTGGAAATTGAGTGAGCCACTCTTAGGAGTTGCACAGGAGTGGGGGGAGACAGAAACTGGTCATTGGTAAACAGATGGACTTCCTTGTTCATTTTTGTAAAATTAATCATGTTCTCCAAACGCTCAATTTTGTGTTCCGAACCCATGGTTGCCCACTGTCGAATTGCATCATTGTTTCAGTGCGAAGACCTCTTCTCTTGCCCCTTGGTCAGCTGTGCAGAAATGCTAATAGGAATATAGCTTTTCATAATAGTAAATTGACATGCTGTTGGATGACAGCTGCCAAAATTCTATACAGATAATATGAAAGGCTCTCAATTATACATGTGTAAGTGAATAGCTCAACATAAAATTAGACTGAGGGCGCAATCCGAGCCAGCCTTCCAGCCCTGGAGCAGCCATGCCAATGTGGCATGCTCCAGATCCTGTAATGGGGGAAGCAGTTGCAGAGGCCTCCTCAAGATAAAGGGATGTTTCTTTCCCTTCCTCAGGGCTTTTTGTTCCTCATTTGCATTCTGAAATCATTTACATGCAGATCTATTTGAATGTACTTAAATGCAATAATCTAGAATAAAGGTAAAGTTTTCCCCACAACCAAATGGTCTAGTCGTGACCGACTGTAGGGGGCGGTGCTCCTCTCCATTTCTAAGCCTGTAGAGCCAGCGTTTGTCCGAGGACCAGCTTCCGTGGTCATGTGGCCGGCATGACTATATGCCGTAGCGCATGGAATGCCATTACCTTCCTTTAAAGTGGTACCTATTTATCTACTTGCATTTTTTTTACATGCTTTCAAACTGCTAGGTTGGCAGGAGCTGGGACAAACAACGGGAGCTCACTCGGTCGCATGGTCTCGAACTCCCAACCTTCCGGCCAGAAAGCCCAGCAGCAGCAGTTTAACCCGCAGCGCCACCATGTCCCTTGGTAATCTAGAATAACACAGTACTAAAGGCATCAGGTGATCACTGTGGTTTAACGATCACACCTAAAATCAGGTTCCTTTGAACACAAAGCTTTGTGCATATTTACATTTCCCAGATTGTCACTTTTTGGACAAAATCAGTCTTGTGGAGTAGGACAGTGGGTTTCAAACTCCAGTTTCTAGAACCTTAGGATTTCTAAGAAGCCCATTAGCAAGCAGGGCAGCAGCCCCTGAATTGCCACTGCTATTTGGGAGCAAGCCCATTGACTGCTGCATGAGTTACAACAGCCTCAAACTGTAGTAAGAAAGTATAGAGTCACATTGCTACTGGAGGACCTGGGTCCAAGACCTATACTGAGTATCTCCATAGCATCCTCACCTGCTCCCTAATGGCACATGGGGTACCATGACTACAGCTCCCTACAGGATGAATCTTCCCAGAGTGTGCTCTTGCATGGCATGGGCTCCTAGCACCATCTCTGCAGGTATATGAAGATACCCCAACCATCAACCCAAAGGAACCTCCAGCACCACTAGTCCAGTTAATGATAGATTCACAGGCAAGCCACGATCCAGTTGCTTTCTGAGGAGCCACCGTGCTTGCATGGGAATCCTAAAGATGCACCCACCGCACCTCCCTAGTGATGCCACTGAGCTCCACCCCTAATTATAGTTTCAGCTGGTGCTGCCAAATACCACATTTCCTTGGTAGAACCTATTTCCCTTGGACTCACAGCAAGGTGTCAAAGGTCAGCATGACAGGACAGAGGGTTTAACCTCACATCCCCTAAGCATTGTTCTTGACTGCCCTGCTACAAATTGCTTTGTGTTGCATGACAATGTCCTGTTTTACTCTACCATGGAGATCATTTAGGGCCCAATCCTAAACTGGAGTTAGGCCAGCACAGTTTGGCCAGCACTAGGGCCACTGTAAAGTGTGTTTGGACCACTCTCAGAGACAGGGAGGATGGCGCACGTCTGTGTGCTGGCCTCTCTGATTCCGAAAATGGTCCAAACATACTTTACCCTTTTGCTGACCAAACTTTGCTGGCATAACTGTTAGGTTAGGATTGTGCCCTTAATTGAATGGCAGGGTATAAATCTTTAACGTATATAACTAGGGATCTAGCTGGTTTCTGATGTTGAGTGTGCATGCCAAAAAGGGCACTGGGCAGAAAAGGGCACTTCATTTTTCATTCTTGCTATAATTACTCTTTACTCTGTTCCTGTAAATGTGAAAGGCATGCCATTGTGGATCACTCTACAGTGTATAATTGACACTGGCTCTTATCTGAAGTCTGTATATAGCTAACATATGCCCACCAATGTTCTCTTACTAGTGGGAAAGAACTGCATGTGAATTTGCTAGATCGTGCTGGTTTGATGGAATGCCATCCGCCCAACAGTGGTCTTTATGACAGTTCAATAGCTGGAATAGATTCAGTAAATCTTCTAAGCCCTGTAGCTCAAAACACATTATATACTCATCTATTCCTGAACTCCCACAGTTGTAACTATTGACAGTTGTTGAAAGCAAGCAGCCCTGTACAGCTCCATCATGTTGTTTCACAGCAATGTGATTTGCATATGCCAGGTGTAAGTGACAATATCTGTTCCAAATATACAATGCATTTTTTATTTTTGCTTTTACATCGAAAGTAGAATAAATCTGAAATTGAAAGGGAGCTTTATCACAGGGTGTGTGCGTGCGTGCGTGCGTGCGTGCGTGCGTGCGTGCGTGCGTGCACACGGGTGGTGTGCCTGAGGGCGCAATCCAAATCTGGAGTTAGGCCAGCACAGTTAGGCTGGCAAAGTTTGGACGGCACAAGGACCACTGTAAAGCACATTTAGACCACTCTTGGAGTGAGGGAGGATGGTACACGTCTGTGTGCTGGCCTCTCTGACTCCGAGAGTGGTCCAGACATACTTTATGTTGTCCCTTGTGCTGGCCAAATTTTGCTGGCCTAACTCCAGGCTAGGATTGTGCCCTCAGTTGTATAGAAAGGTTATTGCCATGTTTATTTGCATTTCAAGAATCAGAGAAATCACTGTGCCAGTTTCAGGAGATATGACCATATTTCTGCTGGGAAAGAATGAAAGGGTGAAATAACATTGACATTTATGACAGAATTGATGGTACAAAATGGGTGTTGCAATGACTCACGTTACATTTCTCCTTTTCCTGACATTTAAGAATGCATAATAAGAAGACAATGGGAAGCTTTGATTTGGATCCCCAAAATGATACAGATGGCGCAGCAAGGTTTGTCCAGCACAAGGACCACTGTAAAGTGCATTTGGACCACTCTCAGAGTCTGGGAGGATGGAGCACATCTGAACTAAAACGAAATTTTTAAAAAAAAACCTCACTTCAAAATTCAAACTCACAAAACTCAAAATTCACTCACAAAAGGAATATAACAAGAGTAAGGTCTGCAGTTTCCAAGATGGCTGCTCCCAACTTTCTGTGACCCAGCTGACTTCAGGTTGCGACTCACCAATGGGTCCCAACCCACAGTTTGAATAACACTGTTCTAAATTATTCTGTTTCACTTATTGATCAATGGGAGGAATATGTAGAAATGTGTGACCAATCCTGCTGCTCACTGTTTAAATTTTGCTCAGTTTTTTAAGTTCCCTATCTGTTTGAGTCAAGATGTACTTATGTTATTATCTTTTTGTGGGGGAGGACTTGATTCCAAGGCAGGAAATCCACAGGTTAAAACCAGGCAATACATATTTCCATTCATTCTCAACCTTATGAATGCTCTTGTCCGTTTAACTGATGGCAAATCCGTACCCTTTTGATTGGGAGGAGAAATTAATTAAAGGGAGAAAAGAAATTCACTTCTCCAGCTGCAATAGCTTCCCCCAGAATTTAATCTGGATTAATCTTCTCTCCTTCTGCTTGAATCAGTGCCAACCCTGGTTTCCGGCTGCACCCCACAATGGCATCTTTTCTTCAGCTCTCACTTTATTGGGAACTTTGCAAACTTTAGGCCGGTGGCCCAAGGAAGTAAACTGTGCTCTTTTCTTCTTTGTTTAATTGGCTTTCACTCATGATGGATATTGACTGTTCATATGAAACCATCCTATCCCTCCACAAGCCTGTGGGTTGCAGCGATGCCAATGGAGCACATGCAGCATGCTATGGTTGAGGAGATTAGACAGCTTGGGAGAAGAAAATAAAAATCTAGGTTAAAATCATTTTTTACTTACCTCCCCATAGGCCATCTGGCTTCCATTGTGTCTTCTCGGACCTGTGCTGTCTTGCTGGTTTAAGTCCAAGGAGCCTCAGGTGGTGTGTTGGCTTGGAAAAGAGGGATAAGATCTTGGCATGCTGATCCTATCAATCCACTCCACTCCCAAACCAACCCCACTTCGGCCGACTCCCCACCCTGATCCTCCCCCGAACTGCCTCTGACATGTCCCTGTTGCCACCTTACCCGCTCTGGTGAGGGCTGGGTGAGTCGCTGGGGCATGGGTGGAGCCTCCAGTCACTTGGGCTGGCACCCCCAAAGTGCATGATGACAGCAGAGCAGTGGAGGTCCTCTAGCCCACCCAAGGATGTTAGATAGCTGGATAGGCCATGACGTCACAGACTTGAAGCCGTGGATTTACTAAAATGGCTGACTGAATCATTGCTGCGAACGACGAGGTTTGCCGCCGGAGGGGCTCTCTCGCTCGCACGGCGCGCGTGTGAAAGTTAATTTTATGGGGGGGGTGAGTGTAGAAGTTAAAAAAAAAAACTCTTAATAGCCTAGAAGTAAAAAAGAATTACTCTCCTATTGACAACTACTTGTGTTATGAAGAGATTTTAATGTAATATAATTACGCGGAATTAAACCTTGGAATTGCATATTAACTCATAATATGGTTACCACTGATGTTTCTCCACGATCACACATTGTTATTTTGGTAAGTTTTTACTTCAGGAGTAAACGATTAAGCGCTAAACATCATGCGAAAACCCATTGGAAATGCTTGGAATGAGCAATGTTTTGGACATACTGTCATGGCCGCTAAGCCCGCCCACTGGAGTCAATGGGTTCCCATTTATTTTAAAGGGAGGGCCTAGCCCTGAGCCCACCACTCTCCTCCACTTCACCGTTCCTCCTTTGCTCCACCCCTCTTCCTTTTCTAACCTAGGGAGCTATAGGGGCAGAGACTGGCAAATCACCAAGTAAGAGAGAAGGCAGCATTTCACATGCTGCCCTCAAGTGGTAGGAGGTCATGAGCCAGCCATGGCTGAAGTTATGCTTATTAAGATAGACGGCATAAGCTTATGAGGATAGACAGCGAAGGACCTCTTCCCAAAGGGTGAGAGGCTAAAGAGCAGGGGAGGGTGATGGTGAATGGAGGCAGAATGGGGCTGGGGAGGGGGCAATAAAAGGCAGGAAGAGGGTGGTGACAGCTAGAATAGTCTTTGGAGCCCAGATCTACCTGTCTTCCTGATGTAGAGCCCAGGTCTACCAGCCCGCACAGTCAGCAGCTACAGTAATACAGAACACCACTCTTCTAAGTCTTCATATTTAAAATCTTTTAAATATAGAAAATCATTGCAGAAGATCAGCACCGTTGTATGTAGGCTCACACTTCTGCAGCAGCTGTAGTCCCACAGTTGCAGTCCTGAGCACCTGTACAGTCCTTCATGGTAAGTGGATCCACAAGCCAAAGAACTACTGTAGCAAAACAGTTTCTTCCCAGATGTGACACTTCGTTGAATGTCGTGTGTGCATTCCTGGACCGAATGCATATGGCCTGCGGCAGCAACCACTGCTGTGCCCCTGTGATGGTGCTCCCAGGATCCCATACAGGCAGCAAGTCCTGGTGAGATAGAAAAATGTAAGATCCCAGGAAAAAAATTTTGTGTGTGTTGGGGGGGCTCCTTTGCCTCCTGGGCCACCTTTTTGACCCTGGGGTACAAATTGCCTCCAGTAGCTCCCTCTCATGGGCCCTGAGGAAAGAGAGAAATATTGGAAGTCTGGAAACACTATAGTGGGGAAGTCAGGAAACATGCAATACAACAATGTTCTCCTATCTCTTCAGATATAACAGATGCATGGGTGAACCAGAGCATGCCATTCCTATGCTCCAAAGCTCTCACCTGTCCATCCACCACAAGTACAGTGTGCAATAACAAATGCTGGACCCAGGAAGAGATACTTCCTATGTTTATGAATGCTGCATGCCCCTTGTCAACAGCCACTACAAATGAGCTTTTTATTACTAATGTGTGATGTTTTTTCTAACCTCTGGGCTTTTGTGGGGCTTCAGTATCTTATATTAAACCAAAATATATGTTTACTGCATGTAGCGCATCTGATCTTTTAAGCATACAGATAGCTTGCGGATGGTTTGGATACAAAGGCAAATTCATGCAATAGACAAAAATAGATGTATTATTAGAAAGTCAGACCTTTTGGAATTCAAAGCATGAAACAAACTGGAATATTTAAACCATACTGAAAAGCAGCCTTCTTTGCCACACAATGGCATGAAGGGACCAGGAATACACATGCTTCAGCTAGTCCATTTCCAAAAGTCCCTTGGTCAGACTATTTCAAACTGATTGCAGACACGTAGCTTCTGGACTCAGGATCATTTCATGCATTGAAGGGAGATACAGAGTAAAGCAGGGGCCTCCAACCCTGGCCCCGGGGCCAGATGCAGCCCTTGGAGAGCATCTATCCAGCCCACAGCAAGTCTCTGGTCCCCTTTGAGCCTCTGGCCCTCCTGACCTTGTTGGCATGGGCTGCACCCTACACACTGTGCTCTGGTTTGTGCAGAGGGTGTTCTGATGGCCAGGGAGGCTGCAAACAGCCTCCCTGGCCCACAAAGTGCCTTCAAAAGGCTGAAAATAGTCACGTCCTGGTTTTCTCAAAGACTGGAAGCGGCATTTTTAGGCTCTCTGAAGATCTTAGCTTTCTGAGGATCAGAGAGGCCTCCTCAGCCCTCAAAACATGCTCTGGGTGTTTCCTGTGATTTGCTGGTTCTGAGATATTTACTCCAGTAATTTAAGTAAGGTACCTGTGGGATGGGGGAATAGGAGTCCTTAAAGGTGTGTGCTATATTTCTGTGGTGTGTGTTGGAGTTGGAAGGAATCCTGGAACTTTGAGCCCATTCATTCATTCATTCATTCATTCATTCATTCATTCATTCATTCATTCATTCAT
>JAJKFI010000043.1:8886021-8909761 GCA_029204185.1 Lerista edwardsae | reverse complement strand
CATTCATTCATTCATTCATTCATTCATTCATTCATTCATTCATTCATCTAATTTCCGTCTCTATTATATTTATTTAAATTTAAATGATTTGCAAGAAAGGTCTCTGTGAACCAGTAGATGAAGAGGAGGAAGGACATGTCAATTTAAATATATGTATTTTTTCAGCCCTCGACACCATGCCAGATATTTGATGCAGCCCTCTGGCTAAAAGGTTTGGAGACACCCTGGAGAAAAGGAAAGCCGAGGAACCAAAGTTTCCTGCCTTTTTCCTTTTAACACCTTACCCATCAGGATTCAGCAAAAAGCCACAAGCCGTAAGCACCTTGCAGGGATATGAAAGAGGAAATCGGTGACAGAGCAGCATTTTGTCATGTAATCCAGGCTTCTGCACAAGGTCATGGCGTATGTTGTCTGGTTCCTTAACTGAATCTTGCAGCTTAGGGAAAGAGCCCATACAAAAGCCAGACTCCCGCCAGGGACATTATTTTACCTGCTGAAATCTCTTCCTATTATGATGCTAATCATCTACAGTCCTGCTTAGAACAGAGCAGGGCATTCGGGAATGAAGCGACATGAATGGACATCACTAGTACAATCCTGCGAGAAATTAATTAGTCAGTGTTTGCAATTCATTTGGTGCTTTTCTGATGAAAGGTGCCCAGAGAGTAAAATATTATTATTATGAGAAATATCCCACATGGAAAATATTGTGTATATAGATGAGTGATTTACATTGATTTACATATAATTTGTTCCTCATTTATTTAGCTTTAAAGACTGTGTAAACTCAGATTTAAACATCACTTTACATAATATGTGTACACTAAAGCCAGTAAAATTATGCACCAGGAATAATTTATCCAGCACATTTATCATCCCTTTTTGTGTCCATGAGTTATCTATGAAAGACTTTCAACATTATGAATGTATTCATTATTCATAGAGATGTGATAACACTTTGGACAAACTCCTGCATTGATGTGCATGAGTTTAGCTCCACTAGCAGCCAAAGAGCCATAGCGACCTATATTGATTGAGGATTAGTCTCTTTGCACAAACACATTTCTGAATTGTTTGCTGCCTCTTTATCAGATCTGTTAATTGATGCAAGTCAGATGTGATTCCTGAGAAATGTAGCATTTTTTGTTTTGATTTACAGGGAGAGCAAATGTCAAGATTCACAAAGGTATCCTTCACAAAGATTTGCAATCTCCCAACATACTTCCAATCACATGTTTGTTTAACATTCTGAAGTCTAAAAGGATAGATCTAAGTGGAAAAACTGTTTCAAGAAGGGGTGAATTTTCATTGCTTCCATTTAATTTTTAATTTATTGTCAACTTAATTTCCCTTTTCATAAGAACATACGAAGAGCCCTGCTGGATCAGGACAAAGGCCCATCTAGTCTAGCTTCTCATATCTCACAGTGGCCCACCAGATGCCTCAGGGAGCACACAAGACAACAAGGTTCCTGCATCCTGTTGCCAGTTCCTTGATCATGGCATTCTGAAGTATCCGACTAATGTAAGGAGGTCACACCACCCATCATGGCCTATAGCCCACGATGGACTTTTCCTCCAGAAATCTGTCCAATCCCCTTTTAAAGCCACGTAGACCAGATGCCATCACCACCTCCTGTGGCAAGGAGTTCCACAGATTAATTACCCGCTGGGTAAAGAAGTATTTCTTTTTATCTGTTCTTACTCTCCCAACACTCAATTTTAGTGGCTATCCCCTGGTTCTGGTGTTATGAGAGAGGAGAAAGAACATCCCTCTATCGACTCTATCCATCCCATAGATTGGTGTTTCCTGTAAACTTGTTTCATGTGTGACAAACAAGTTTGTCTTGCTGGGTGATCGCAGGGTGAATTACATTATGAGGATCTCAGGGTGAGAATTGGCATTGATAGGAAGATGCCTAGATTTTATCCCCTCTCTCATGGTGTTCAAATCCCAAACTAAACTGCTTGCTGCTAAAATGCGTGACGTGAAGTGTTCATTATAAAGTATCATTACTTCAATTGCCCTCTGATGGAAGTCAATGAGGCAGCTCCTGTGGGAGAAACAACCTGACTTGGCTTCTGAAATGGAGAAATGCATTAAGGCTGTAAAGCGACATTAAGGAGCTGCATATTTGTGCTTGCATTTTTTTCCCGCCCAGCAAAATACAGTGACACATTGTTAGTTATGGTAACTGAGACTCCCTGCATAGGTAATGATCTGCTTTTCTCTTCTATCTATCCAATTACTTGCAGGCCTAAGCAAAGTTTAGCCAAAATTACCTTACAGACTTCAATAGTATCAGACACCACATTTTACCCAGAAGACTCTTGAAGTTCTTTAAAATTATTTTCAAATCCTTTCTCTTCTCGGGTACCAGATAATTTTACATTCCTGTGCAACAAAGTCAGTAAGAACAAAGGATTCTGGATGATCAAAAACTTGTGGGAGCCTGAAGTCATTCATTTGCTGTTCAACAGGACATTTTGGAGTGGACACAACCAATTAATAGCATTCCTCTCCTTCCTTGCCTGAACTAATTGTAAGTGTGAAGTGCACTGCGCAATACTATCTGGAGAGAGTGTTCTAGTGATCAAGGGACTCAAAAACTCCTTGTTCTTTTCTCAGAAATGCTGTAAGTTTCATCAGGGCTTGATATTCAGAACTCAAGATCCATTTTAGGGCACAATCCTAACTTGGAGTTAGGCTGGCACAGTTAGGGTGGCAAAGTTTGGCTGGCTCAAGGGCCACTGTAAAGCATGTTTGGACCATTCTTGGAGTCAGGAAGGATGGCACACATCTGTGTGCTGGTTTCTCTGACACTGACACTGATCCAAACATACTTTACGGTGTTTCTTGTGCCAGCTAAACTTTGCTGGCCTAACTCTGCCAGCCTAACTCCAGGTTAGGATTGCGCCCTTAATCTTGCACACAGGCCAGAACACTTGAAAGACAAGGTGCTCATCTCGAAACCTATTTGAAATGTAATATATAATTGTTTTTAAATCAACCAATCAATCAATCATTCTCAGTCACAAGCCCAACGACTGACAAGTACTCCTTTTTCCTTCAGCATGTTCATTTTTCTAGGCAACAACAAGGTAAAAGGTAACGGTTTCCCCACGACCGAATGGTCTAGTCGTGACCGACTGTAGGGGGCGGTGCTCATCTCCGTTTCAAAGCCTGTAGAGCCGGCGTTTTGTCCGAGGACAAGCTTCCGTGGTCATGTGGCCGGCATGACTCTACACCGTAGCGCACGGAACGCCGTTCCCTTCCCACCAAAGTGGTCCCTATTTATCTACTTGCATTTAGGTGCTTTCGTACTGCTAGGTTGGCAGGAGCTGGGACAAGCAACGGGAGCTCACTCCGTCGCGCAGTCTTGAACTCCCAACCTTGCGGTCGAAAGCCCAGCAACAGCAGATTAACTTGCTGCGCCACCACGTCCCACACTGGCAACAACAAGAGACATGACCAATTTCTTCTGCCATTACATGGAGACAGATGTGTGTCACCAGCAGACCTGGTTGGAAAATGCATCCGGTAGACAACAGCTGAGGAACGGGGTGGCTGTGGCTGTGCCAGGGCAGAACTTGAGGGGATCTGTTCTTCTGGAACTCTGGTAGGCACGCTGGGATGCTGAGCTGAGCATCTTAAGAACCCCCTGCTGGTGCGAGTGGTCCACCCTTTTGAAGAAATAAATGCATTTCCCTTGAAAAAGATCTGAATCGAATTCATTCCTTTAATATTTTTATTTTGCTTTGAGGTGCTTGAATGCCAGATATTCCATAAATGTAAAACATCTTTGGGATAGTTGATGGGCAGCCCAATCGCAGTGGTGTCCAACCTACCGCCAACCTATAAGGGGCTGGTGCGTTTACTACAGGCGCTGTGTAACTGGCCCCTCTTACTTGCTGCCACAGCCATTCTGGGCTGTGACCACAACACGCAGCATTGCCGTTGCACCCCGGAATGGCTCCAACTGCAAATGGGGGGGGGAACTTGCACAGTGCCTGCAGTACTTACAGCACCGCCCCCTGTAGCTATGCTACCGCCCAATTCTATAACTCTGAAATGCAATTCTGAACAATGTGGATATGGCATATATGCCTTACACTGCTGCAATGATAGCTATGCCAAAGTCCCATTGCTGCAGCCCTAGTTCTATGGATAGAAGCACCAGAGATGCTTGTAAAATGCTACATCCACAGATCACCAACACCGGCACAACAACAGCCAGCATAACCCCCGAAATGGGATGAAAGATGCTCATTTGGTTCAGTGAGTACCTGAGCATTGCCACTACTGCCTGGAATAGCTCTGACGGCGAGTGGTGGTGGTGGGCTGCTTGCACATTTGCAATATTTACCATTCTCCCCTCGCTACGCTACTGCTTTGGATGGGGTTGGACTAGTGATGTCATCCGAGCATGCCAACTACTGGAACGCTCGGATGATTGACAGCCCTCTGCCCCTATTGCGGAGGGCTGCCACGCCCCCCCCAAGCCTCACTGCGCCGGAATCGCTCCATTTTAGAGCGATTCCGGGCACAAGGGAGGGTGGGCGGGCCCAGCAGCAGCTCGCCCGTCCTCCGAGGCAGCGGCGCGGCCCGGGACCTCCGCGGAACTAGTGGAACGGAGTACCGGGCCATTCCGCCTGAATGACGCCTCTGGGTTGGACAAACAATATGCTCAACACCTCCCCTCCAGCTTTAATATATGACTAGCCTGCCTTGCACAGTTGTAAGGATTTCTAGGACAATATATAAAGAGCAATTAGGAAATCTGTTTTATCTCAGATCTGTATTAATTAAATAATAATGCTGGTCAACACCAGATGTACAACTTCTGCAAGGTTTGCTAATTTTCAGTGTTCTCTAGTTCCATAATCTTTTATGCTCCTGAAGTTGCAAAGAACCTTACTCTTAATTTTTTTTAAAAAGGAAAATTCTGCTCTTTGCACCTTTTATTTTTATTTTTCTCCACAGCCACAACTGCATGCCCGGAGATATGTTCTATTTTCTTTACAGATTGTTCATTTGACAAACCAGTTGTTTGTTTTCCTGGGAGTTGAGCTCTTGATTTTGAGTATAACCTTGTATGCACTTCTGAACTTCTTTGTCGCCTGCGAGTGATGTAGCAGGTGCAAGGAAAGATGAGAAGCGAGATCAAATGGCTAACCAGTCTAGTGTGGAATGCAAGCAAGTGCCTTATTACTGCAAGCAGATATATTCTCTTTGAGCGTCTATATGCCACAGTTCCATATAGCATTTGCATTTTCACTTAATAATTCACTGAAAAGTCATGCTGTCTGAATGAAGCAGCTGTGTCCAAACAAGACACTCTACATCTATCCATACACAAGCATTTCTTTGCCCTTCTCTCCCTCCACATTTATTCATCTCATCTGCTGGAACTGATGGGTAAGGGATTCCCTCTTATTTCCATATCCCTGCTTGGCTGCTCCTGCAGTCTTAACAGCAATTTGTTCTATCGACATGGAGCCCAATCCTATCTTTCCCCTTGCCAATGCAGCTGTGACAAAAATTATTTCCCCTTACCCCTCTGTAATTATTTCCCCTGTGCCCCTCTTTAGCGGACATCCACAAAAATTGAGTGTTGGGAGAGTTAGAATGGATAAAAGGAAATACTTTTTTACCCAGCGGGTAATTAATCTGTGGAACTCCTTGCCATGGGAGGTGGTGATGGCGTCTGGCCTGGGTGCCTTTAAAAGGGGATTGGACAGATTTCTTGAGGAAAAGTCCATCGGGGGCTATAGGCTATGATGGGTGGTGCAACCTCCTTACATTAGAGGTGGGCTGCTAAAATGCCAGGTGCAGGCGAGTGGCAAACAAGATGCAGGCATCTTGTTGGCTCATGTGCTCCCTGAGGCATCTGGTGGGCCACTGTGAGATATAGGTAGCTGGACTAGATGGGCCTTTGACCTGATCCAGCAGGGTTTTTCTTACTTTCTTATGTTAAACCTCCTGTTCCACAATGGGTCACCTCAGACCTGCACCAGCTCTGTAACTGGCGCAAGTCCAAGAAAGAGGGGCAGGAAGGCTTGAAAAGAATAGGCTCTGCTGTGTGTCATTGCTGCAGGATCCACCCCCTCTCACCACTTCCCCTCCCCACCACATTTTTGCTCCTTCCCACCACCTCTGTGCCTACCACTTGCCCCCATTACTGCCTTACCTGGTCTGGCATGTGCAGCAGGGTCTGGTGGCAGATTTGCAGTGCTGCCACTTCCTGTGCAAAATGGCCTCCTACAGGAAGTGGTTTCCTGAAAATTGCCTGTGAAGAATGTTTGACTCAACAGCATGTTAATACTTCTCTTCATGCTACCAACAGCAAGGACACTTGCTTATTTCTCCAAATCAACAGGTGTTAAAGGCACAAGGAGAAGGAAAAGCTGTTTTTATCCCTTGTTCCATTAGCAACCATGGAAGTGTGTGTGTGTGTGTGTGTGTGTGTGTGTGTGTGTTTACTGATTCAAATTAAGTTGACTTAATTTAGGCCCAAGCCTAGGATGAACAGCTGCAAGAGAGGTCAAGATTTTCTTGCACCATTAAGAACGAAGTTAGCTGTGACGTGGGAGTTTCATGACTGGAATTCCTGATGTTTTTCTTTTACCAAATGCCATTCTGCAAGGAGGGGTGGGATGGAGGCAGGGATGGCCCAGGACTTGAGGCAGAATATCAACTGCCACCTTCCTCTCATTTCTAGCACACCAGTTGGTCAGACAGCCCCTTGCCAACCTGCTGCCTGAGTCAAGTGCCTCAGTTGGCCTCTTGAATTGGCCGGCATTGCATAAGAGAAGCAGATTACTCTTTGGCTGCAGCACAGTTTGTTCTTCCAAGCTGCACTGGAGGGAAAACTTTCAGGTGCCAGTTGGCTAGGGCTCTGGGGCAAACCCCTTCACAGGGCCCCTCAGAAAGGCTTTTGGGCACGACCGCTGTCACTGGTACTGAGGGTTCAGGTTTCTCACTTGCCAGGAGCGCCTTTTGCTGGGTGTGGGTCTTCAGCCAGTGCCCGTCTCTGACAAATGTGCCTATTCGCCATGCTATTCTCCTGGGGAAGCTTTGCAGGGTTTTATGTTGGCTGTGTTCTTACGGAGGTGGGGCGTCTCCAGAAGGTGACACCACATGGCAAGACCACGCTCAGGAATTTTCCAAAATGCTTAAACATATGGGCGACCCAATCCTAAACTAGCCCAGGGTTTCAATGGCACTAAAATGACTAACATCGCTAGATCCAGGGAAGCAGCTGCAGGTCTCCACGGGGTAAGGGTAATGAGGTAATGTTCCTTTACCTCATGTTGACACACAACTGCCCCAATGGTTCTGCTCAGATCTGTGCCTGCCTTTGAGCAGCTGCAGAACTGAGGAGACCCATGTTTGGGCTCCTGGTTCAGAAGGGAGCACAGGATATGGTGGCAGAGTCTACCACCATCTCCACACCCCTCCCAGGCCTGGTCCACCCATCAGGCTGCCCTCCCCACCCCAGTTCTGCGCCCTCCTTCCCCTGCCCTGCAAATCTGTAGCACCCAGTGGCAGTGACACTCACCTCCACATCCACTTCTTGGCCCTGAAGCGCAGCGCCAGCAGTCAGTGGCTGCTACTGTACCACTGGCAGTGGCTGCTAATGTTGGTGGCTGCTACCACTGACAGTAACTTTTGCAAGATGGCACTTTTGCATCACCTGGCACCAGCAGTACACGTGTACCAGCAGTGCTAGTGCCCATAGGATTGGGCTCTTAATACATACAAATTAAGAAAGCTTTGCATAAAAGTTACTTTTTGAAGGAACGTTTTTAAACATGATCCATTCATTCTTAGCAATGAGGGGATGCCGATTCTCTCATGTGTGTTTTTCCTGTGTATTGATGTGACAAGTTAGTTTTGCTCTTCAACATGGGCCTCTATATGTATTATAAGAACGTATATTTGGGTAAGTGATTGAGGATCAAATCCTATCCAACTTCCCAGTGCTGGTGCAGCCGTATCAACAGGTCATGTGCTGCATCCTGAAGTGGAGGGACACTCTTGGGGGTCCCTCCAGGTTAGGGAATTTTTGTTCCCTTTCCTCAGTGCTACATTGTGCCTGCACTGGCACTGGAATGTTGGATAGGATTGGATTCAGGAGCATAGCTAACGAATGTGTAGCCTAGAGCAGAGGGCAAAATGTTGCCCCAGAAGTGACATCCCAACAGGAAGTGACCAGTGGTGTCATTCAAATGATTTAGGAACAGGAACTCACTTTTGATTGGCACTTGTCGGGAACCCGGAACCAGCCATGGAGCCCGTTAGGATCCGGAACGCCCGTTCTGGTCCGTTCCCCCGAATGACATCACTGAGTGCCGGCCAACCAAGAAGAAAAGCTCTTTGCAGAGGAATGGGGAGGGGGAGGGGGGAGAGTGAAGTGGGCGGAGTCAGCCCTAATTTTAACTAGTGGAACTGAGTTCCCCCGCATTCCCCCTGCATGACATCACTGGAAGTGACGTATTTTCATTTTCTCTGTTTTTTTTGGCCATAACGTTTGACAGAGTAAAGATATTACAATCCGGTCAATTTCACTGCGTTCTGCATTAAATTCCACATCAAATGGTATATGATGGTATTGTTCATACAGACCAAGGTTTTCACAATTTTGGGCACTCATGTCAAGCTCAGCTTGTTGCCCTCCTCAAGCTTGTTGCCTGGTGCAACTGCACACACACACCCCACACACACTTCTTTAGCTATGCCCCTGATTGGGATCTGAAAGAATGAAAGCAGTAACAAAAGGAATAGACACTGTCACTGGACAAAGATACATAACAATCACAGGTAGTTGCACTGGTCCATAGGACAAAAAAAATCACCCCAAATCTGAAAATATCTTTATTAGGGCCCCCACCAAAATAACACAAATCAAAGCAGCAAGTTCTCAATTTCTGTAGCAGAATTTCTGTAGCAAGCTGGAAATTAAGCAGTGTAAAAAGCAATAAGAATCCAAAGCAATTTTAAAAAAATAATGTTATACTTCTAAACATGAGGGAAATACATGTTACCTTGGCTGGTCCTAACAAAGGTTTTATATTACCAGATTGGGGCTTTTGTACAACATTAGAAGGCAACAGGTTGACTTCTATACTTCAAGAAGCATTGAATGTGGATATTACGCCCCCTAGTGGCTGGCGGGATTCAGATGGCGACCTGTTGTCCCTGCAGTGCGATCAGTTTTGCTCCAAGAAAGCTGATATAAATTCTCCCTTACGTGTTTTAGCCACTAATGTGAGACCCACGAGCCCTTGCTTTCGAATTTAAAAAAAGAAATATATTCCTCACACATCCCAGTTCATTGGGAAGAGATTGAAACAACAGGGGGAAGAATATGTGCAGGGCTACTTTATTAATCATGTGTTCAAATCCCTGTTCCTTAATAATATCTTGGTATTCGCTTTAATGAACAGCCATTATAAGGGAGCCCAGAATATCACCATCAAGTCCTGCTGATAATTATTCAGGCATTTTGCTAAAGGTAGTAAATAGGACTCGCTGACGTGCCCTTTGAGACCTTGAGACAATTCAGTATTCATGGTAAATATATCGCTGAGCTTCATAATAGAAAGGTTTTTAAAACAAAGCCCAACCAGCTACTTAATAATTTACTGATACCGATAGCAAGGAGAATATCTAATAACGAGTGAGATTGACTTTCAAATAGAGAAGAGAGAATTTTGATTTCTTTTTTCCAAAAAGAAACACACACACACACACACACACACACACACACTATGCACCAACCAACCATTATTACAATTAGGACTGTGGTCTTGTAACATTCCAAGATTGTTTTATGAACTCTTGGGGCTGGAGTCGGAAAGGAGCAAAGCAAGGTGCTTGACTGTGAAGAAAGTCGCAGAGCCCTGTTCATATATATTTTAGAGTGTATCTGAGTTCAGGCAGCTCTTCCAATTGTCATGTAGAATCAATGCATGTACTAAGTGTCTTTGTTTACAACCATTCTTTCCCCAAAGCAGGGAAACTTGGCCTTGGTAGAGGATCATTCAGGAGTACACCCCGTGGCACTATTACTAAGCAACCTGAGCAACAGTGGAAACTGTACCCAGAAAAAAAAATACCGGGAGGACATAGGAGTAAAATGTATTGTGTTATGTAAAATGTATTGTATTGACAGATCTATCCTGGCCATAATAGCAAGTGAACATATTCTCTAGCAGAGACGTGGGGTGGGGCGGTGGCACGGTAAGGCAGGTGCCACAATGTGCCTTGTAAGTGGCCCCTCAGGAGCCATTTGGGGCAGCAATGGTGAGCACCTGCATGTTGCTGTTGCTGGCTGGAATGGCTCAGATGGTAAGTGGGAGGGGCCACTTAGACAGCACATTATAGCACCTGCCATACTTAGTGCACCACCCACCCTCTCGCTACACTTATGTATTGGAAAAGGCAGGAGATATCCCGAGGAGATAGGGAATGGTATCAGCAGTGGCCCCTTGTCCAAATAAGCCAGGAAGTATGGGGTTAATCCCACAACTCCTGCAGCAGGAACACAGCTGCAGGCTGATGAGGGCTCTGGCTATGAAGGGAGGTTAGCACAGGTGCGGATGGGAGTGGCTGATTGTAGAGCCTGCCCAACAACAGACACCGATTGGCCTGCCTCAGTATAAAGTTGGAGGCAGGAGCTGCAGTAAGTTAGCACCAGGTAGGTGCAGCACCAGGCAGGTGGAAGGAAGGAAAGTGGCTGTGGACTGATGGATTGTTGGATGGACTGACTGAAGGACTGTTGGATGGACTGTTAAAGGACTGGATAAGGTAAGGTTATTGTGGGGAGTAACTGTGGGGAACTCTTGTATGGCTGCTAGACCCCTGGAGCCACTAAGTGGAGGAGGCAGTTGTGGCTTAGGCAAGCTGACTGCCTATTGTTTGGTGGTGGGGTTTGGTGGTGCCAAGTTAGACTTATGGGATCTTGAGCTAAGCCGGTGATGAGGGCAGCCTGGAGGAGGCTGGCCAGCCGGTGATTCCAAGCAAGGCTGCTGGAAGAGAGGAGGCCTAGTGTGGTGGATGAATCCCCTCCCTCTTGCCTATCTCTGAAGCTGCTCTGGAGGGGAAACCAGTTAGCCTAGTGTGGGCATCAGGGCCCTTGGGGAGGCCCAGAAGGGAATTTGGCAGAACAACTTATGACTCTATATATTATCTGACAAGTACATGCCTCACATATCCCAAGTTTATATCCTTGCATATCCCAAGTTCAGTCCTGGGCATCTCCAGGGAGGGCTAGTAGACCTCTGCCAGAAATCCTGGGACGCCACTGCCAGTCAGTGCCAACAAACACCTGTAAAAGTGTGGGGGTGTAATCCTGACCTGAAGTTAGGCTGCCATAGTTTGGCCAGCAAAATTTGGCCGGCACAAGTGACACTGCAAAGTATATTTGGACCACTTTTGGAGTTAGAGAGGCCAGCACACAGATGTGTACCATCTTTCCTGCCTCTGAGAGTGTTCCAAATTTACTTTAAAAAGGTAAAAGTTTCCCCACGACCGGATGGTCTAGTCATGACCGACTGTAGGGGGCAGTGCTCATCTCCATTTCTAAGCCTGTAGAGCCGGCGTTTTGTCCGAGGACAAGCTTCTGTGGTCATGTGGCCGGCATGACTCTACGCCGTAGTGCGTTACCTTCCCACCGAAGTGGTCCCTATTGATCTACTTGCATTTAGGTGCAAGGTTGGCACTGCTAGGTGCTAGGAGCAGGAGCTGGGACAAGCAACGGGAGCTCACTCCGTCGCGCAGTCTTGAACTCCCAACCTTCCGGTCGGAAAGCCCAACAGCAGCGGTTTAACCTGCTGCGCCACCACGTCCCTTACAAAAATTTACTTTACCGTGGGCCTTATACTAGCCAAATTTTACTGGCCTAACTGTGCTGGCATAACTCCAGGTTAGGATTGCACCCTTAAACACAGACCTGTGTGGCCAAAGGAAACAGTGCATTGTGTCAGGCTACTGGCAAACCTACCAAGACTATCATTTTCCTGTGGATATGAAGGAAAACAGAGAGCTCAAAACTGGCAGGATCTTGGTTGCTTATTGCAGATAGATGCGAAGGTCCTCTGCCATGGAAAATCCAACTGCTAGCACAGCAATCAGTAATTGCTTATGTTGATAGGAAATTCAGGACTTGGTCTCTCAGGTTCTCTCTTCTTTGCTCAAGTTTTGCTGCCTGCAGAACTTGTGTTCCAATATCACTTCTTTTGCACTGGAATGCAAAGATGGAAGGCTTTCATTCAGTCTAGTGCGTTGTTTGAAATTCTTGCCCAAGCACAGGTTATCGTCAAGCATTGTCTATGCCCTGAAGTTTCCCATGGAAAAGAAAGCACACGTGTTCCCCTGGGGCACTGTTGAGTCCACCCAGCAACCATTTCCGCCTGCATGCAAACTTCATTTTGTAGTTTACCGTCTTATTTAAAATGATCAGAACACTTTGGGGATCCCTTGAGGGTGGGAATGGGCAAGAAATTTAAACAGAAATACATAAGAAACAAACACAGTATAAGTCCATAAGACAAATCCTGCTGGATCTAATTCAGGATCCATCTAGTCCAAATGAATTATGCACTGTGTGAAAACCCATGTTATTTTGTCTGTCCTGAATCTATTGCACCTCACTGGCTGGCCCCAGAGTTTAATGTTACAAAAGAGGGAAGGGAAGGGAAAGATAACTTTCTGAGCCATCTTTTTTTCTAAATGGAAAAGCTCCAAACTGTGAATTTGCCTTGTAGCAAATATGCTGGAAGCACACAATCACTTAGGTAATCCTTTTCTGCTCCATGTCCAAAGTTCTTCTCTTTGATAGAGAGCTCCGTTGGGAGCTTTTGAGACAGGGAAGAAGGACTGGATGCAGGCTCACTAATTCAACCCTCCAAAGAGTCAAACAGAGATGGGCAGCGCAATCCTAGAGGGGGCGGAGCGCCGACGCAGCATTGTTGCGTCGGCGCTCTGCCATTAGCACCGATGCAGGAGCACCTACCAGCACCCCCATGTTGGCACTAAAGCAACAGGACCGGTGCTGCTGGCCAAAGCCGGCTGGTGCGAGGGATTCTCTGTTTCATATAGGGACAGAGATTGGTGGGAGGCAGGACTTGGGTGGGACTTGGGTGGGCTTGGGAGGTGGCCGTATGGCCACATCCTAAGCCTGTCAGCGAAGCCACATGGTCCTGATTCGGGCCACGCAGTCTCCTCGCGGAGCCTCCCCTATGGTAAGGGAACGCATGCTCCCTTTACTTGCCGTGGGGAAGCTCCGGCCTCTCCTAAACAGCATCGGATGTGGCACTGGCCCGTTGGCCTTGCAAGTCTGGCGCTATTTAGGATTGCACCCTCAGAGTGCACTCCTAACTTGGAGTTAGGCTGGAACAGTTAGGCCAGCAAAGTTTGGCAGGCACAAGGGCCACCGTAAAGCATGTTTGGACAACTCTTGGAGTCAGGGAGGATGGCGCACATTTGTGTGCTGGCCTTTCTGACTCCAAGAGTGGTTCAAACACACTTTACAGTGTCCCTTGTGCAGGCCAAATTTTGCTGGCCTAACTATGCCCACCTAAATCCAGGTTAGGATTGTGCCCTCAAACAAAGGCACTATACTGGCTATCTTATTTTTCTATAAGATAGTTAGTTTTAAGCTATAAGTTATAGGTATTTTGCCAATGTCTGTCCTCTTTTGGAGAAAAAAAAAAAACCCCTGCCACATCTTACAGGGAAAGCTCCTTTCCTTTCCTTTCCTTTCCTTTGCCCTACTCATTTCTTTGGCTTTGATGGATCAGACCAAGATGTAGGTCGTTCAGCATTTTGTATCCCCTGCAGGCTGCCAAATACCTCTAGACCAGGAGTCCCCGAACGTTTTAGCAGTTATGTTCCTCTAGGGGAGGGGCAAAACTTGAATTTCTGCAGGAGCCTGAGCTCCTGGGTAAAACATTCCCTCCCTCTCTCCTTCAGAGCTATTCATGGCTCAGAAGCTTTGCTCTCCAAGCAGCAAATGGCTTTGCAGGCAAGGGGGGTGGGGCCACAATGCACAGGAGCTTAGGCTCCTGCAACACTTAGCGTTTCCCCCTCTCTAGGAATTTCACTGCATTTTAGCTCTGGGACTCTCTTTTTAAAACGGCACTCTGTCCAGACCCACCTAGTTTTACAAGACTTTAAACAAGTTACCAGCTGTTTGTGCCTCTATTTTTACTACGATGGTGGTAGTGGGAAGCTGCATTCTGAAGTGTTTCTTGAGCTCCATGTTCATTGGATTGGGACCATTCTGGTGGCTCTGCATTCCCCTTTGCCGGGCCTTAGGAGTTAAGGCATGTTTGCCTACTCGAAATTAAATGGGCTCAATACATTTTTGTTGTCAGTCTGGAGGGGGGGGGGGAGTTCCTTCTTGGTTTTTGGAGGGGTCTGCATTCATTCGATTGAGAACCTTCTGGTGGTTGCCCTTCAAAGTGGACCTAGGTACATCCACCTACTCATGAGTAAGCACACATGCTGCTTTGTTTCTCTTTCCATAGGGCTCAATAACATTTTCCTTATCAGCTACCAGGATGCCAATTTTGCAACCCACCAAAAATCAGGTTGGACACGCTGGTGGGTCGCGACCCACAGTGTGAGAACTCCTGCTATATGTTTTGATGTTGATACCTCCTCAGCATTCAGCAGCCAATGGTACTACCATTTCTGACCATTGACACTTACAGGTATGCCAGATAACCCAACACAAGCATGGCTTTCTCTTTGGCCCAGAGGATACATGTACTGTATGACAGTAGCCTGCCTGGACAGCAGCCTTCACAGTGGGAGTAGTCGGTAGATTGGAAGTACGGTTATGTCAGAGAATCCTGAACAGTTGCACCTGACTGGCCAGAAACAGTCAAGACCCATCATTCTCTCTTATCGGCCCCTGAATTATTATTATTATTATTATTTATTTGATTTTTACCCCGCCTTTTTGCCCGGAGGCACTCAAGGCGGCATCACAATATAAAAAGAAACAATATAAAATTAACATTTAAAAACAATGTTAAAAACAATACAACAAAATTAAAAACAGATACAATTTAAAAAACAACATGTCCAGTGGATCATAAAATTATAAAAATACACAAGCCAGCCAGCCAGCCAGCCTGTCAACAGTTAAAAGCTTTATGGAATAAAAAGGTCTTCAGCCCCCGCCGAAATGTAAACAAAGAGGGAGCAGTTCTCAATTCTAGGGGAAGGGTGTTCCAGAGTTGGGGGGCCACCACCGAGAAGGCCCTCTTCCTGGCCGCCACCCCTCTCACTTCTCCTGGTGGCGGCACAGTCAGAAGGGCCCCCCCAGATGATCTAAGAGTACGGGTTGGATTGTATGGAAGGAGGCGGTCCCTCAAATACCCCGGACCCGAGCCGTAAAGGGCTTTAAAAGTCAAAACTAGCACCTTGAATTGGGCCCGGAACAGAACTGGCAGCCAGTGCAGTCGCCGAAGCAGCGGCTCGACAGAGTCAAACCAACGTGCCCCAGCAACCACCCGAGCCGCCACGTTCTATACTAATTGTAATTTCCGGACCGTCTTCAAAGGCAGCCCCACATAGAGCGCATTGCAATAATCTAATCTAGATGTCACTAGGGCGTGGGTCACTGTGGCTAGGTCCGCACAGCTCAGGTACGGCCGCAGCTGGCGAATCAGCCAAAGCTGAGCAAAGGCTCCCCTGAAGCCACTGGGACTGTGCTTCGTACCTGTCACCTAGTAGGTGGGATGGCAGGTGGACCTGAAAAGGAACAGCCAAAATTACTCCTGTAAGGAAAGGCACACAGCATAAAGGGGCTCTGGGATCCTGGGGAGGAAGAAAAGATGAAGAATGGAAGGGAAAGTCTCATCTAGTGTGACACAAATGCTTCAAAATGACGAAGTAGGGGCAGGGGGTTTCCTTCTCAGCAGCCGAAGCTGTCACTAGAGAGAACAGACCACATGCAATTCTAGACAAAGCCATTTGAAGACAAGCATGAGATAAAAAAAATAAGAGTTTATCTACATTCTTACCCTCACTCTTCAAAAGATTCACACAGTAGTACAAGTTAAAATAATGGTGGGTAATCTTTATCACTGCTAGTTACTATTGTGGCTATTCTCACTGAGATAATTAGGGTAATCAAATCTCATGCTTCAGGGCATACACTGATCTCCTGAGGGGATCGGGGAGAAATTTATTTCCTCTTTCCATCTACAGCACTGCATATTAACATTTATGGAGGGTATCCACTTTTCTCTGAATTCTGGAAATAGATCTCATAAGAACATAAGAAGAGCCCTGCTGGATCAGGCCAAAGGCCCATCTAGACCAGCTTCCTGTATCTCACAGTGGCCCATCAGATGCCTCAGGAAGCATGCAAGACAACTAGATACCTGCATCTTGTTGCCACTCCCCTGCATCTGGCATCTCTTATTGGACTGGTCTGGGGGAAAAATCTTAAACGTGTTAAATATCAACAAATCTTTCAGTCCTGGAATAGACTGAAGACTCTTGCGTCTCAAGCATGAAAGCTCTGCATCATCATCAGAGTTTCTCTGCAGTAGCAAGGTGGAACATTGATTGTAATTTGGGCTAGAAATTTGTATAGATCTGGGTTCAAGCCAGGTGAGTGAGTGACAGCACAATCCTATGCATGTCTACTCAGAAGTAAGTACCATTGGGTTCAATGGGGCTTACTCCCAGGAAAGTGTGTATAGGATTGCAGCCTGAGTGAGTGATCACGGTGACCAGTGAGGGCCAGCCAGGTGACATGTTGGCTTTGATGGTGGCAAAACCCAGTTTCAAATTCTGTTCAGCTGGAAGTCCCCAGACCCAGGAAAGTTATTTTTTTTAGCATAGTCCAGAGGTGAGCTCACTCCAGTGTTATGTGGTTTCCTTTTTAAATTAGCATCTCCACATCCACTGAGGCAGTGCTTCCCAATCTGTGGATCACAACCCACCATTGGGAAGCAAAACTGGACCATTCCCCCTTAAGGGGAGTGGCCCAGTTTGGGGTGTCCTGACCATGCCACAGCAATCATGGCACTGTGGGCAGCCTTGGGCATTGTTACTTTCCTGGTTCATTTGGATGGGGGGGGGTGTCAAATGGTTTGGGGAGGCCTGCAGCCCCTTCTCTGGGACTCTCTGAGCCAAAGAAAAGCCCTGTTTTGAACTCAAAAGTGCACGTCTGGATTTTGCGTGAAACCCAGAAGTGAACTTTTGAGCACAAAATGGAGCATCTCTTTGGCTTAGGGAGACCTGCAGAAATCTGACAGTCCCTCCAACCCACCTGGTAAGTAAAAACAAACAAACAAAACCCAAGGGAGCCTGGGCCACTGTGATTGCTGTGGCACCATCAGGATACCCTTCCCAGCCCCAATCCCAGCCCCCACAACAACTTACAGCATTCTCAACATCTGAGTAGCACTTTGGAAACTGCTGCACTGAGGCGTTCAGGGTTTCTTCATTCTTCATTGAAGATGTATCTGTACTCATAATTCCAGCTTTGTAACGTAGGAAATGCCTTGGTAGATCAGATGTAAATCTACCTCTACCTAGTCCAGCATCCCTTGCAAGAATTTCAGCACTCAAAACCCACCACAAACTGGTATAGGGAGAAGGTATCTAGCCATGAACAGGAATGGTGAAACACTTTTTAAACAGGCAAGTTCTATAGATGCTAAATAATACTAGTTTTGTGGATGAGTCATTCCTCGCATTCCTGTCATGATTTCTGGTCATATTGACAGTTTCCGGTAACGTAACTAACGGCGCAATCTTAACCTGGAGTTAGGCTGGCACAGTTAGGCCAGCAAAGTTTTGTGGCCGGCACAAGAGCCACCATTAAGTGTGTTTGGACGACTCTCGGAGTCAGGGAGGCTGTGCACATTTGTGCTCTGGCCTCTCTGACTCCGAGAATGGTCCAAACGTACTTTATGGAGTCCCTTGTGCCAGCCAAACTTTGCTGGCCTAATTGAGCCAGCCTAATTCCAAGTTAGGATTGAGCCCTAATATGCTGCAATTTGTGTGTCTATATTTTGATACTGCTGCAAGCAGCTACCAGGAAGGATGACACCCTGCTAGCATCTCTGGAATACTTTAAGAAATGTTTTTTAAAGTTTAAAAGAAACAGATTTTTAAAGTACATAAAAGAATGAGCATTTAAGCACATATAGGCAAGTACATTTTTATAAAAGAAAGTTATGAAAGTTGGCTTCTTCATCAATTTTCTACATTGTCTCTCTTTTAACTGTACAGTAGAAGTGAAATTGACGAGATCAGAATTTGAGGCAAGTCAATTTTACTGCCCCATTGTTCTATATTGCAAAGAGGTATAAGGGGAACATCAGCAACTAGAAATTAATAGAGAGATTTGACATAGTTTTCCAGCTATCTCACCAGAGGAATCTCAAGTAGCCTTATGAATCCTGTGATACATTTATATTCCACCTTTCTCCCAAAAAGGGCAGCATTATGGTAGGGTTGGGACCTGCCAGTACAGAAACACTTTACCACTACAGAAGGGTTAAAATTAGAGAAACTTGCAAATCAACTCACACTCATATAGGCTTTTAGGTATGGACAGCAACAACTACTTGATGATGCTAAAGGGAGAAATGTCCATGTATTCTGGTCTGAAGCACATAAGTGATCGAGATATTCCATTCTTACATTTCATTGCCTGTTCTATGTTTATATCTATAATAAAATGTGATGCCAGAAGCCAAAGCGAGCTTTGAAACAAGCTCAGTTACAATTAATGGCAATTGGTCAAGGGCATGCCATTCATTTCAGTGGGTAGAATTTCCAGTTTGAATGCATCTAATATATCTTTCCCAGACCTCATGGCTTCTTATGCCTTTTTGCCAAGAAGATGCCCTTCAGAAATTCAGGTATCTTATTACCTTAAAGTGAATTGCTAACAAACCCTGCAGTGAACACTGCATGTCCACTAGTTTCATACCTAATCGGTGATGTGGGACTGCTTCTTCTTCCCGCACTGGTCTGCAAACTTCAAGGCGAAGGGACCACATGGGTGCAGAATATGGCATGTTTCTTTTCCAAAGGAATATTTCTTGGCCCTCAGAAGGCACAATTTTTATGGGAAGACATCACATTATTCATCCTGGCCATGTGGTTTCTCTATCTACATGCCTCTGGAGTAGCATGCGAAGAAGAAGCCATAGACAAGTGGCTCCCACATTACTGCAGCAACGTCAATCAAGAGCGCAATCCTAATCTGAAGTTGGGTTAGCACAGTTAGGCCAGCAAAGTTTGGCTGGCACAAGGAACACCACAACGTATGTGTGGACCACTCTCAGAGTCCGAGAGGCCAGCACACAGATGTGCACCATCCTCCCTGACTCCGAGAGTGGTCGAAACACACTTGAGTGTCCCCTGAGCCGGGCAAACTTTGCGAGCCTACTGTGCCAGCCTAACTCCGGATTAGGATTGTGCTCCAAGTCTCATATACTTTTGGTTTCCCTTGCCTTCCATCTCTCTCACATTCACCTAGGTGTACATGCTGCTGCAGGAAGTCAATGTAGGTACAATTTCTGTAAGCCCATTTTGGTGGTGGGAAGAGGGGAAGTCACAAAGGGCCTGATCCTAGCCAACTTTCCAGCACCGATGCAGACATGATGCAGCCCCAAAGGAAAAGAACACAATCCCCTTCCCTTGAGGAGGCCTCCGTACTGTATCTCTACTATAGGGTGCAGGACACACCCTGTTGGCACAGCTGTATCAGCACTGGAAAGTTGGATATGCTTGGGTGCTAATTCAGGGATGGCAGGCATGGCAGCACAAGGGATAGCCTTCTCTGTTGTAGAGCCACAACCACGGAATTCCCTGCTGGGGGAACAATGATCTTCCCCTGCCCTCGTGGTCTTTTGGGGAGGGCTCAAAACATTTTGTGTTTGAATGATGTGTAATCATCCGCCCCCATGTCTTCATAGCAGTGCTCTGTTTAGTTACCCTCCTCCAATTGGTGTATTTGTGTTTGTTTCTTTCCCCTTATTATGATTACTTTTATTGTTTTATATATTGTATATTTTTGGTCTAAATTGTAAGCTGCCTTGAGCATTTGCTTCAAGATAGGAAAGGCAGGTTCAAAATCTTTAAATAAACAAATGAATACTCAACATTTTGATGTTTTATCTTCTGTAGGTTTTAGCTCTTTGTTATATACTGCTTTAAAAAAAACAGTATATAGAATCAGTCTTCATTATCCGCTAGGGTTAGGTTCCGGGAAATCCTCATGGATAGCAAATTTACAGATAATGAACTATTGATCCTATGGGGTCAAAGGGGTGAGGTGCAAGGGCTACCTGATCTGCAATCAGAAGAATCCAGCCGACACCCTCAGGAAGCCAGCAGCAAGAAGTGCCAAAAGATCTCAGAATGCTGCACAGACCTTCCTGGTGCTGCAGGGATCTTCAGAATGGCACCCACAACGAATAACCTGCCCTTAAATATGGCCACCACCATGCTTCTGCCGTCTGTTTTAAAGAGGCCAGCGCTGGTCACAGATGTCATTCTGAAGATCCCTGCAACTTTTGGAAGGTCTCTACATAGTGGATAATGAGGACAGAGGCGCAGATAATGAGGTAAGTAGCAATTCTGTCCCTTGCAGATAGCGAGTTGCATATAAAGAGGACTGACTGTAAATCTTTTAAATAAATCTAGTTCATGATCAAGCCAGTTCTTTACTCATCCCTGTATTATTACATTGCATGACTGCAGCATTGCAAAAAAAAATATGGCCTGCTTGATTTGAGAAATCCTGCCCTCCATATACAGAGGTTGTAGGCATATGGGAGTAAATGTGGTTGCTATTCCTAAATAACTGATGGATGGTTGCTTAGTTTCTTCCCGTGCAAGAAGGAATTTATTAAGGAGAATGGGATGTCGGAGATCAGTGCCAATGTGTCAGATATCTATGAGCAATTTCATGTGGCAGCCAGATTAAAGAAGACAGCTGGTAACTGTATTTATGCTCTTAGTTAGCTTTGTATGTGCTAACAACTCTGGAAGAAGCTGAAGGCAGACAGGAACTCACTTAAAAGGACGGTGGCGGCTGTCAGGTGGTCAGAAACTCCTTCTGCTGGCTTCCTGTCAACTGGCTGCAATTCAAGATGCCAGATATTTATGAACTGTTCATCTGTTGGCTGTGTAATAAAGGAAGATATCTTTAAGAACTCCTTCTCCACAGGCTTCTGCATATTCTGATATGCCAGAGGGTACGGGGGCCAGGAAACTTATTCTCCTCTGAAATTCCCACCAGTATGTGGAGCATGCTACCTTTATAAATCCAACCACTTACAAATAGCTGCAGAACCCATTCAGGTTCTTCAGCTGTTCAGCCCCAGAGAAGCTAAGAAACAAGTTCAATTTAAGGATGCCAATGTTCTGGCATGGGATAGGAAGCTAGGGAAAAAAAAACTTCTTTTCTACAGCTCTTTTCTCATAGGAGGAGAGAGGGAAATCACCAGTGGTGTCATCTAAATGATTTAAGAACAGGTACTCGCTTTTGATTGGCACGTGTCGGGACCCGCCCACCGGAAGTGATGTCATAAGCCAGAAGTGATGTCGTGGCAGGAAGTGACATGAAAAAGCCCTTTTGAGGACTCAGATGATTTTAAACTGACCCAACAGTTGCAACAGTATTCCACAGCACCCCCAGAACATGTTAAGGAGGCCTGGCATCATATCATGTTAAAGTGACCCAACAGTTCCAAAACCCCAGAGCAGCTCATTTTTCAGTGGCAAGGCAAGGCAAAGCAAGGCTCCGCTCGCTGCCTGCCTGGCTCTGAGAACATGCAGGCAACTCAAACGTGCAGGAAATTCAAACGTTGCCGGGGGCGGAGTCGACTAGTGGGCGGGCGAATGGGCGGGGCCAGCCATAATCCTAGGAACCAGTACTCGCATACCCCCGCGTACCCCCTGCATTACATCACTGGAAATCACATTCCTGACCCAATTTCAGTTAGAGAAGACTAAATGTTCTAAGTCAGTGGCTCTCCAACTTTTTAATCTGGGACCTGCTTTTTAGAACGGCATTTGTGTCGAGACTCACCGGAAGTGATGTCACTAACCTGGAAGTGATGTCATAGCTGTGACATCATCAAGCAGGAAATACTGTCACTGTGATGTAATCAAATGTCACCTAGAATGCAAACTGTCATTCTTGGACTGCAGCAATTGCACAGCCAAGAAACATCTCTGACAAAAAACAAGTTTAGGACAAAATATGTAAAAGCCCTGAACTGAAAAGAAAATTTAAAAGAAAAACCCTCACTTGAAAATTCAAACTATTAGTACTCACAAAAGGAATATAGCAAAAGTAAGGTCTGCAGCTTCCAAGTTGGCTGCTCCCACCTGACATCAGGCTGTGACCCACCAAGTGGGTCCTGACCCACAGTTTTAGAAACACTGCTCTAAGGGATCGACTCACATTTGACTCCTGTTCTTAACTTGCATTAAAAAGATTGATCATTTCACTATGTTTCCAAAAAGGAGGCAGACTCCCTCCTTCCCTGTGTAAAGAAAAAATCCTTGCCTTTTATTTTACTGAAAACCTCTTGGGCAAAATACAAAAGCTGGTCTACTTCTTCCTACAACCTGAAATATTTTTGCTAAAGCATGGAATTTTGCCCATTACTGAAACAAGGAATGGCATGCTATGTGAACCAATGAATATAACTAGTAATCTGCAAATATAAGAAAACTTCTTGTAGCGCTCAAGTGTCTGCATGTGTACTCAGAAGTAAACCCCACTGAAGACAATATACAATAGGATTGGACCACAAAACATGTAAGTAATATATATCCGTCTTTCATTTTGAGTGCCTATTTGAGACTTCGCCTCCCCATTTTTCTCCACTTGTTTTGGTGCTATCTCCTTTTTTTCACCCTAGGAGGAAGAAATCATCTTCTTGATTTTTGCAAAGACCAGTGAATGTTTTGAATTCTGAGTGCTGAATTATAACCACAGGAAGCTTTCTTTTAGTTACTGTGCACCCTTTCCTTATTGACTGACCAATATTGACTAATTAATATTAATTGATTGATCAATATGAATTGATTTATATTGTGAAAGCTCCGTATTGAAAAATCTCTAAATTTTAGAGGGAACCTAATAGAGCAGTGGTTCCCAAACTGTGGGTTGGGAACCACCAGTGGATTGTGAGCCAATTTCAGGTGGCTCACAAAGCACCTAGAGCAACCATCATTGAAAATATAGGAAGATGAGATGCCTCAGATGCTGAGGTATGGTTCTGTGATTGCTTTGAGTGTGCTGAGGTTGTAAACAGGCTTTTTTTCTTTCTGATTCACTTTGCTATTAGGAAATCGCTGAGAAATAACCCAAGTTATTGCTGCATTCTCAGGAAAACAGCAGGAAAACAGCAGGCCCTGGCATCACAATGACGGGCCCTTCTAGCCATGGTATCACTTTTGGTGGGTCTTGGACAGATGTCATTCTTAAGAAGTGGGTCCTGATGCTAAAAGGTTTGAGATCCACTGTATTAGATAAGAAGACATAGTGGGAATAGAGGAGGCCTCTATATAATTCCTGCTTAAAACAAACAAACCAATTCTATATTCCAGTGATTTGATGCAGTAACAATATAATTTAACAAGCAGGACAATTAATGTTTTCTATGTGGTTTTGTGCCCACTGCATATCTCTCTCTCTCTCTCTCTCTCTCTCTCTCTCTCTCTCTCTCTCTCT